>JAKJMR010015705.1:0-14211 GCA_024449315.1 Daboia siamensis | reverse complement strand
TAGAATAGAATAGAATAGAATAGAATAGAATAGAATAGAATAGAATAGAATAGCTGGAAAGGACTTTGGAGGTCTTCTAGTCCAGCCCCCTGCCCAAGCAGGAGAACCTACACCATCTCAGAAAAAGTGACTGTCAAGTCTCTTCTTAAAGCCTCCACTGATGGAGCGCCCACAATTTCTGGTGGCAAGCTGTTCCACTGTCCTCACTGTCAGGAACTTTCTCTATAATTCCAGGTTGCTTCTCTCCTTGATCAGTTCCCAGCCATTGTTTCTTGCCCTGCCCTCTGGTGCTTTGGAGAACAGTTTGACCCCTTCTTCTCTGTGGCAGCCTCTCAGTATAGTATATATTGGAATATGGCACACAGTTTGGGCCACCGTGACACAAAAAAAGTTGCTGGAACTGCAGAGAGAAGAGCAACCAAGATGATTAGGGGACTGACATGATTGCAGCGTGCCAGTAACTCAGGAGCTGCCACAAAGAAGAGGGGGTCCCACCTATTCTCCAAAGCACCAGAGGGCAGGACACCCGAGTCTTCGGAGAAGGGCGGGATATAAATGGAATTAAAATAAAATAAATAAAATAAAAAAAGAAGCCACGGATGAAAACTGTTCAAGGAGAGAAGCAACCTGGAATTAAAGAGAAACTTCCCGACAGTTAGAACAATTCATCAGTTAATTAAGTGGAAAGGTTTGCTTCCAGAAGTTGTGGGTGCTCCAACGCTGGAGGTTTTGAATAGGAGACGGGACAACCATTTGTCTGGAATGGTATAGGAGTTCCTGCCTGAGCAGGGGGCTGGACTAGAAGACCTCCAAGGTCCCTTCCAACTCTGTAAAGGTTCAGAAGAGGATTATGGGTGACATGACAGCAGTCTTCCAGTATCTCAGGGGCTGCCCCAAAGAAGAGGGAGCCAAGCTATTCTCCAAAGCGCCTGAAGGCAGGACAAGAAGCACCAAATGGAAACTTATCAAGGAGAGATCTCAACATAGAATAAAGAAGAAAATTTGCTGACAGTGAAAAGAATTCATCAGTGGAATGGCTCGTCTCTGGAAGTTGTGGGTGTTCCAACACTGGAGGTTTTCAAGAAGAGACTGGAGAGCCATTTGACAAGGATGGTATAAGGCAACCTTGGCTGTTTTATGACTCGTGGACTTCAACTCCCAGAATTCCTGAGCCAGCCATGCTCCACATCATAAACAGGCCGCAGTTCCTCATGCCGGCTCAGGAATTCTGGGAGTTGAAGTCCACAAGTCATAAAGGGGCCACAGTTTCCCATGTTGGCTCAGGAATTCTGGGAGTTGAAGTCCACGAGTCATAAAGGGGTCATAGTTCCCCATGCTGGCTGAGGAATTCTGGGAGTTGAAGTCCACAAGTCATAAAGGGGTCTTAGTTCCCCCATGCTGGCTGAGGAATTCTGGGAGTTGAAGTCCACCAGTCATAAAGGGGTCTTAGTTCCCCCATGCTGGCTCAGGAATTCTAGGAGTTGAAGTCCACCAGTCATAAAGGGGTCATAGTTCCCCATGCTGGCTGAGGAATTCTGGGAGTTGAAGTCCACAAGTCATAAAGGGTCCACCGTTCCCCATGCTGGCTCAGGAATTCTGGAAGTTGAAGTTCATGAGTCATAAAAGAGCCAAGGTTGCCTAACCCTGGTATAAGGTCTCTGGCCTTGAGCAGGGGGGTGGACTAGAAGATCTCTGAGGTCCCTCTAATCCTATGATCCTATGCTCTATATTCCATAACTGAGTTTATTCACAATACAATCTCAAGAGCGGAAGGAAGGAGAGGTGACAACTCTCTAAAATCAAGGCTGATGTATTCATATATGTAAACTGAAGTATGTTTTGGCTAAGTTAGCCAGGAATACAGCAAACTTGACTTGGTAAAGAAAGCGCAATGGACAATTGAACTCCAATTCTCCAGATTTGTCCTAAAAAAGGAAATTGACATTAATCATCATCGAGGTAATGTATTTTGATTTTTTTTTTTCAAAGGAAGAAGAAAGCTGTAGAATTATCTCTGGAATATTCCAGTCACATTACACCCTGACAAAGAATTTTTTCGTGACTCATAAATGTCAGTGTACTTTTGTAAACAACACTGACATTAAAGCTGTACCTCATGCAAGTTTTGCTATCAGTTTAAAGCCAAGGCAACTGTTGAAGCCATTTGCAGCAATGACCTAACTGGCTGATAACTGCTGAGAGGGGCAGCAGAGGCCAGGAGAAGATCGCTGTGGGGTCTCCTTTCTCTAAGGTCTGGTGTTTTGCTTCATCTTTATCACACAGGCTGGATCTTTGCTTTGATATGGCCAAGTCATAACCCAGGACTGAATGTCCCCAACCATGGTGTGTGTGTGTGTGTGTAATGTATTAGATTATTTTTTTTATTTTTATTTTTATTTTTTTTTAATCCCATTTATATCCCGCCCTTCTCCGAAGACTCAGGGCGTCTTACAATTCTAAAGCACAAATCAATGTGCTTAGCAATAGCCTTCATTCTATGTATATGCCTGCTTATTAGGGCTTTCGCCCCCCCCCCCCCCACCACCATTATTACAAAGTCAGCTTATTGCCCCCAACAATCTGGGTCCTCATTTTACCTACCTGGGAAGGATGGAAGGCTGAGTCAACCTTGAGCCTGGTGGGACGCGAACCTGCACTAATTGCAGGCAGCTGGTGTTACTTAAGGAGGCATTAGCCCACTGCTCCACCAATATTATAAGATTCAAATAACCAATTACAGCTAATCCTTGACTTACAATCATTCGTTTAGTGACCGTTTGAAGCTACACGTCGCTGAAGAATGTGACTTATGATCGTTGTTTCACATGTGTGACCGTTGTAGCATCCTCATGGTCACCTGATCAAAATACAGACGCTTGGCAACTGACATGTATTTATGACAATTGCAGTGTGCCGGGGTCATTGTTATTAGTATTATTATTATTTATTCTAGACACCGCACTCCAAAAGTCAGTTAATTTAACGTGGGGCATAACCGAGTCTGATTAACTGGGGTCAGTTAACTGTTGTTGGTATTCTTACCGGGTTAAATTCAGTTCAATTCATGATGGAAAGTATGGCGACTAGATCTGGGCTGCAATGCTTCTAGCGACCACTAGGTGGCAGCAAAGAAAAAAATAATAACAGTAAAATAATTCCTAGCCAACTGGTGGCCAACTGGAGTATTGCAGTCAGAATGTGTTGTAGCTGTGAAGGTGAAGGGTTGTTCTCCGAGCTTGAGGGTTGGTTTCCCAACATTTTGTTACCATCTTCAGCAGAGTTTAGGGGATTTCAGAGTCAGTGTTCTTCTGTTTATAAGGGCTTCAGGTGTGGGTGTATCGAGGGAGAGTCTTGTGATGGGTCAGGTGTGAGTCATCAGTAAGAGGCTTATTATGGGTCTTGTGAGGTTACATTGGGTGAGGGTCATTTGAGCATTCGTAGCTTCTGGAGGCAGGTTGTTCCACTAGTTAATTGTTCTAATTGTCAGGAAGTTCTAGGTTGCTTCTCTCTTTGGTTAGTTTCCATCCATTGCTTCTTGTCCTGCCTTCAGGCGCTTTGGAGAAGAGCTTGACTCCCTCTTCTTTGGGGCAGCCCCTGAGATACTGGAAGATGGCTATCCTGTCCCCCCTCGTCCTTCTTTTCATTAAACTAGACATCCCCAATTCCAGCAACTCTTCCTTACATGTTTTAGCCTCCAGTCTCCTGATCATCTTTGTTGCTCTTCTCTGCACTCTTTCCAGAGTCTCAACATCTTTTTTACATCGTGAGGACCCAAACTGGATGCCGTATTCCAAGTGTGGCCTTTGTTGTTGTGAGCTGCGAAGGCGTGTCCAACCCATCGCGACCCTATGGACAACGTTCCTCCAGGCCTTCCTGTCCTCTACCGTCTTCTGGAGCTCACGCCTGCTGCTTCAGTGACTCCATCCAGCCACCTCATTCTCTGTCATCCCCTTCTTCTCTTGCCCTCAACCTTTCCCAGCATGAGCCTCTTCTCCAGTGAGTCCTTCTTTCTCATTATGTGGCCAAAGTATTTGAGTTTTAGCTTCAGGATCTGGCCTTCTAAAGAGCAGTCAGGGTTGATCTCCTCTAGGACTGACCGGTTTGATCGCCTGGCAGTCCAAGGGACTCGCAGGAGTCTTCTCCAGCACCAGAGTTCAAAGGCCTCAATTCTTTGGCGCTCAGCCTTTCTTATGGTCCAACTTTCACTGCCATACATTGCAACTGGGAAGCCTTGACTATACGCACTTTTGTTGGCAGGGTGATGTCTCTGCTTTTTAGTGTGCTGTCTAGATTTGCCATGGCTTTCCTCCCCAGGAGCAAGCGTCTTTTAATTTCTTGGCTGCAGTCCCCGTCTGCAGTGATCTTGGAGCCCAGGAAATTAAAATCTGTCACTACCTCCATTTCTTCCCCATCTATTTGCCAGGAATTGAGAGGGCCGGATGCCATGATCTTGGTTTTCTTAATGTTAAGTTTCAACCCAAGTTTTGCACTCTCCTTCTTCACCGCAACAAGAGGCTCTTTAGTTCTTCTTCACTTTCTGCCATTAGAGTGGTATCATCTGCGTATCTAAGGTTGTTGATATTTCTTCCGGCAATCTTAATTCCAACTTTTGATTCATCTAGCCCTGCCTTTCTCATGATGTGCTCTGCATATAAGTTAAATTACCAAGGCCTTGTAAAGTGGTATTAACACTTCACGTGATCTTGACTCTATCTCTCTGTAACGTCCAACTGTCAGTAAACAAAGTGTTATAAATCGAGAACTAGTTGAATACTTCGCTGGATTTGGGAGCAGTTTTTCCGAAAGAGGAACAAGTGTGTCTCTTTTTATTGAGATTAAATGCAAATTTACTTCTCAACAAGCTAGACGATCAATGGCCGCTTGTAGTAATTCATTTAAAAGTCTCTAATCTGATTGTCCTGCATGATAAGAACAAGAAGATCGATGGAAGTTGATTATACAGCCGGTGAGAATTTTTCCTGAACGCTTTCTGATTGTTTTGCTCCAGTCGCAAAGTTGTTTCGGGGAACTTTCGTTTGTGGTTGAAAAAACAAAACAAAACACCTGCTCGTTTCTTTTCCTTTAAAACAAAACAAAACAAAACATGGGATTAAATTTCTCCCCGAAATAAAATATTTTTTAAAAAAACACCCCGAAGAAATTAAAAAAAAAATAATTCAGAAGGGAAAAAAGAGAGGGTACAAAGAGGATTAGGGACGCGGGGGCTCAGTGGGTTAGGACGCTGAGCTTGTCGATCAGAAGGTCGGCAGTTTGGCGGGTTGAATCCCGAGTGCCGCGTAGCAGAGTGAGTGCCTGTTACTCGTCCCAGCTTCTGCCAACCTAGCAGTTCGAAAGCACGTAAAAATGTGAGTAGAAAAATAGGGACCACTACGGTGGGAAGGTAACAGCGTTCCGTGCGCCTTTGGCGTCTAGTCATGCTGGCCACATGACCACGGAGACGTCCTCAGACAAACGCTGGCTCTTCAGCTTTGAAACGGAGATGAGCACCAGCCCCTAGAGTCGGAAACGACTAGCACGCATGTGCGGGGGAACCTTTACCTTTTACCTTTTACAAAGAGGATTAAAAAGGAAAAAGAAAACAAAGAAAGAATAACTTCTAACTTTCTTCGGTATAGTTACAAATGCAAAATGCAGTTTCCCCATTGGACTAAAATTTGATAATGCTCGTTATTTCTATAATCACAAAGATTGCTAACCCTCAGTACAGAATAAATAAATAAATAAATAAATAAATAAATAAATAAATAAATAAATGCTAAGGTCCTTGAAAGAAAGAGACGGTTGTTAAATGAATTTTGCCCCGTTTTACGACCTTTCTGGCCACAGTTGTTTTAAGGGCATCGTTGCAGTTAAGTTTTTTTTTTTTATTAAAGAGTTTTACAAAAACAAAATTTTACAATATATCCCCAAACCCCCCCCACCCCAAACCCCCCACTTCCCCCCCCCCACTTCCCAGAGCTAAATACAGGATTATAGTTATAATAATCACATTCTAAATAAACATTATGCATAATATACAATTAACCAAATTCATAATGTGCTTTAACTCCCCTTTAACATAACTACATACAGAGTACCAATAACAATATCCCACTAAAATCTACTCATAAGCTAAATGGAACTTTTTGGTCCCATATTTCTTCTGAATATAATCTATCCATCTCCTCCAAACTGAAATATATCTTTCCTGTGAATGATCTTTCAAGTAAGCAGAAATCTTAGACATTTCGTTGCAGTTAAGTTAATGACACGGACCTTAAGTGAATCTGGCTTCCCAAATTTGACTCTGCTTGTCGGACGTTCGCGAAAGGGGATCACGCCACGTTTCTCCCTCCACCCTCCCTCCTGGGACCCTGCAATTGTCATAAATACGAGCTGGTTTTCAAGCATCTGAATTTTGATCACATGACCCTGGGGACGCTGCCAAGGCCGTAACTGTGAAAAATGTTCATAAGTCGCATTTTCCAGTTACTCTGTAATTTGACCAGTCAGTATAAATGAACTGTTCTATGTCTAGGGCTATCTTTAAGTAAAAGGAGGACAATTAGGGGATTTGTGATTGTAATCTAGAGTCGGTCTGCTCCTTAAGCACCATCGCAGAGAAGGATGGACGGAGCTGGCCAGGTCAGCGGTTGGGAAGATCCAGGGGTGTCCGTAAAAAAAAAAGTCAGAAATGGCAATAACAATAGCACTCAGACTTATATGCCGCTTCACAGTGCTTTACAGCCCTCTCTAAGCGGTTTTACAGAGTCAGCCTATCGGCCCCGACAATCTGGGTCCTCATTTTCCCGACCTCGGAAGGATGGAAGGCAGAGTCAACCTTGAGCGAACTCCTGGCAGTGGGCAGAGTCAGCCTGCAATACGGCATTCTAACCAATGCGCCACCATGGATGGATAGATGGGTGGATGGATAGAGGGAAGGGCAATAGCAATAGACTTATATGCCGCTTCACAGTGCTTTACAGCCCGCTCTAAGCGGTTTTACAGAGTCAGCCTATCGGCCCCGATAGTCTGGGTCCTCATTTTCCCGACCTCGGAAGGATGGAAGGCTGAGTCAACCTTGAGCGCTGTCTGGATCGAACTGCTGGCAGTGGGCAGAATCAGCCTGCAATGCTGCATTCTAAAACCACTGCACCACCAGGACCCACCCTTCCTTCCTTCCTTCCTTCCTTCCTTCCTTCCTTCCTTCCTTCCTTCCTTCCTTCCTTCCTTCCTTCCTTCCTTCCTTCCTTCCTCCCTCCCTCCCTCCCTCCCTCCCTCCCTCCCTCCCTCCCTCCCTCCTTCTTTCCTTAGCACTAGCACTTAGGCTTCACAATGCTTCACAGCCTTCTCTAAGCGGTTTACAGAGTCATCCTCTTGGCCCCAACAATCTGGATCCTCATTTTACTGACCTCGGAAGGACGGAAGGCTGAGTCAACCTTGAACCGGTCAGGATCAAACTGCTGGCAGTGGGCAGAGTCAGCCTGCAATGCTGCATTCTCACCAGGGCTCTCCTACAGAAAGATGATTTGGCAGCTGTGACTTAGTGATGGAAACCTTGCAGGGTTTCCCCCCCCCCACCCCCACATGCATCCTTGATTTCTGTTTGCTTAATTCTATTTATACCTTGCCCTTTAGCAAACTCCCCAAGAGGCCAATATCGGTGCAAGGAGAAGTGACAATAACATCCCACCATGCACCATCCAGAAGCTGATATAAGTGGTCCCTGGAGAGGGTGAACCATCAACCATCGGCCACCTTAATTACAGCGACTGCTGTAAAGTTTTTGAAATGTTCTCCAGCTTCGGATTTTCGACGAAAGGATTATCAGGAGTCAAAAGGGGACCTGGGAAAGCCAAAGCTGCGTCGGAAAGCTTCTACAGGTCTATGGAGATTCTCAGTCATCCTGCCTGAGCAGGGGGTTGGACTAGATGACCTCCAAGGTCCCTTCCAACGTCATCGTCACCATCATTAAATTTCTCCTTAGTTCTAGGTTGCTTCTCTCCTTGATTAGTTTCAATCCATTGCTTCTTGTCCTGCCTTTGGGTGCTTTGGAGAAGAGCTTGACTCCCTCTTCTTTGGGGCAGCCCCCTGAGATATTGGAAGACTGCTATCCTGTCCCCCCTCATCCTTCTCTTCATTAAACCAGACATACCCAAGTCCAGCCACCGTTCCTTGTATGTTTTAGCCTCCAGTCCCCCAATCATCTTTGTTACTCTTCTCTGCACTCTTTCCAGAGTCTCGACATCTTTTTTATATCGTGGCGACCAAAGTGGATGGACCAAAGCGTGGTGGGTTGGGGAATTCTGGGAGTCGAAGTCCTAAAGTCTTAAAGTTGCGAAGGTCGAGAAACAATATGGTGGAACTCACACACACAAGATGCTAAAGCCGAATGGTTCCATGAGGAGCTATGAGGAGAGATGGGAGCATGGTAAAGATTGCCTGGGTCATTCAGTGGGTTTGTGGCCATGATTAGCAGCCAGGACAACTCCGCTCACCCCGGGTAGCCATGTGGGAAAACTGTCCCCTGATCAAGCCTCCGTGTCTTTCAATCTCTTCCAGGGCTACAATCCAAGTTAATATTTTCCAGGCTTGCTATGAGCCGTGGATTTGCACATTTTCGCCTTGTTTGGATACCAAGGTAATCGCTTCTATTTTCGCTGGCATCACCCAAAATAAATACACATGGGAAAACAATCAGCCATATGCCAACAATGTCTAGACAGCGCCATGAAAGATTAAAACAAGCCATGTTAGAAGCCAAACGGGTCGGGTCCAGCCAAGGTTGTGTGTCATTTATTAAGCTTGATAATAAACATGAGCCCGAGCAAGGCACGCTGGCAATCCGAAATGCTGGCTAGAGTGAAGTGAGCTGGCAATGTGGAACAAGGGTTAGTCAACACAGAACAGAGAATAACAGAGCTGGAAGGGACGTTGGAGGTCTCCTAGTTCAGCCCCTTCTCAGGCCGGAGACCCTATACCATTTCAGACAAAGGGCTGTCCGGTCGCTTCTTGAAGACCTCCAGTGTTGGGGTACCCACAACTTCTGAATGAAAGTCATTCCACTGGTTAATTCTTCTCGTTTTCAGGAATTTTCTCCTTAGCTCCAGGTTGCTTCTCTCCTTGATTAGTTTCCATCCGTTGCTTCTTGTCTGCCTTCAGGCGCTTTGGAGAATAGCTTGACCTCCTCAAATACTGGAACGCTGCTCTCATGCTTCCCCTAGTCCTTCTCTTCTGGACCATTACAGAATACAGAGTAACAGAGTTGGAAGGGACCTTGGAGGTCATCTAGTCCAACTCCCCACTCAAGCAGGTGACCCTATGCCATTCTGGAGAAATGGCTGTCCAATCTCTTCTTGAAAACTTCCAGCTGATGGAGCACCCACAGCTTCTGGTGGCAAGTCGTTCCACTGGTTAATTGTTCTCCTTTTGTTTTGGCTATGGGCCAGGCTTAAATTATATAAGGGAAGATTAATGAAATAAGATTTGCAAGTATAGGGAATCCTTAACTTACAACCATTTGTTGAGTGGCTATTCAAAGTTCCAGCAGCACTGTGACCTATCCTCACACCTTACGACCATTGCAGCATCCCCATGGTCATGTGATCAAGGTTCAGATGCTTGGCAACTGATTCATATTTATGACATTCGCAGTCTCCCGGGGTCACGTGATCCCCTTTTGCAACCTCCAGAGAAGCAAAGTCAACGGGGGAAGCCATGTTGCTAATTTAACAACTGCAGTGATTCCCTTAACAACTGTGGCATGCAAAATGGTAAAATGGGGTAAAATCCACTTAACCAGTGCCTCACTTAGCAACAGAGATGTTAGGCTCCATCGTGGTTGTACGTTGAGGACTGTATAAGGACATGTCTTGGGTAGGAGTTGGACTAGAACCCCCAAGCCCCCTTCCAGCTCTATGATCCTATGATTATCTATGGTTTTCTAGCTGGTTTAGGGACTGTTGAAAGGAAAAACTTCATCAGGGTTCAGTCCAAGCCGGGAATATACAACATGGTGACTGCTTTAGAAAGAAGGTTGCAGTTTATTGAAGAGCAGAACCAGACAGAAAGATGGCTCTGGAAAAACTGATCACATTTAACAGGGAGTGGTGGGTTTTTATACCTTCTTGGGCTTTTGTTTGGAGTTCTTCCTGTGGCATGAACTTTGACCTGAGTCTGAGTGTGCCTTTCTGGTATTCTGATGGTGGTGGGTTAAGCCTATTATGTCCCAAAGGTCATATCCTGCTTCCCTGTGGCTGTGGTTGATGACTGTTGGATTTTTTTGGTGTGAGGGATTGTGGATTCTAGAGATCTTTCTTCCTAATCCTATCAGTTTCCTGACTCCAATCTTTTTGACAAGATTATCACATCTGCATTTCTGCAGGCCTGGTTTCTGTCTGGGGCAGAGAGACTCTGTGTGTGTGTGTGTGTGTGTGTGTGTGTGTGTGTGTGTGTGTGTGTTGGTTTCTGCCTTTAAAATCCTTTGGGGAAATATATTCTGCCTTTTTAATATTTCCTGAAATGTTTCTTTCTCTGGATTCTTCCCACCGGACATTGTTTCAGTCCTCCCAAAAAACAGAAGAGTTGAAGAGATAGAGTGGCTAGAAAAGCAAGCCTCTCTATTGACACTTCCCAAACATCAGTGGTGAAGTTGACCCAACTTTTGGCTTCTTGGCCAGTGTAGGTGGACTTGTAAGTCCTGAGAAGGCAGAATGTTCTGGAAGAAGGACCCAAGGGCTCTTGAATTCTCCTAGCCCAGGGGTAGGCAACCTTGGCTCTTTTATGACTCGTGGGCTTCAACTCCCAGAATTCCTGAGCCAGCATGGCACAGCTTGCCGGACACATTCAAGATTTTGATACCGCCTGGCGCGTTTATTTGCAAAATAACTGCCTTGACCAACATGGTCACTCAGGAAAAACAGGTAGTCCTCGTTGTACGACCAGAATTGCTATTGTTAAGCGGTGGTTATGTGAATCGCACCTGATTCGAGGACTTTTTTTTTTTTGCCAAGGCAAACCCCTGCAATTTTTTTTTAAGTGAATCACGACGGTCGCTAAACGAATATGCCTTCCCCCGTTGAATTTGCTTGTCAGAAGCCAGCTGGGAAGGTTGAAATTAAACCATAAAACGGCTGCTTCTAAAGACCTAAATTTTGCTCCAAATATCCTGCCTGAAATATTTGCCTAGGCGCAAATGACATATAACGCAGCTGTTACTCCGTAACTTTAAAATTAATAGCATTCATTTCTTCGCTGCACCCAACTCTGTGAAGTTTTTTCTCTGACAGTTAACGACCCTTTCAAATTCGCTCCTTGCATTCACCACCAGAATCCTTCTTTGGAAAGCGAACAAGTTAAAGAAACAATGACAAGATGGGCGAAAAACTTTGGATATAATATAGAATTAGAAAAATGGCAAAAATCTATGGGATAGAAATTATAAACTGACAATGTCAACTTCCTATAAAGAAAATTTATGTGAAATGTTCTACAGAGGGCACTTGCCACCAGCAAGATTAGCAAAAAAATGTTTAAAAATATGTCAGATAGGTGTTGGAAATGTAAACATAAGTCAGGCGCGTATTATCATGTTTGGTGGACATGTGACAAAGTAAAGAATTATTGGAAAAAGGTACATACTCGGCTAGAAAAGATGTTGGGAGAACATGTAGATTTTAAACCCGAACTTTTTTCTATTAGGTGTAATGCCAGAGAAGACTAACAAACAAAGCCTATATTTCATTTTGCATGTCACAACAGCAGCAAGATTATATTTGCCCAACATTGGAAAAATGAAGGAATACCATCAGATGAAGAAATAATCGAACAAATACTAGAATGCGCAGAGATGGACAGATTGACTATGAGACTGAAAGAGAAAGAAGAAACAGAATATTATCAAACGTGGGACTTATTTTATCGATGGCTAGAGGAAAGAATAAAGGATTAGGAATTAAATATGCATTAGCGAATGTAAACTCAGACAGCACGTTGGTTGAAAAATTATTATTGTAAAAATGGAAAAAATTAATAAAAACTTTTACAAAGAATTCTCCTTCTCTCTCTCTCTCTTTCTTGTTTACAACCTGCCAAAAAAACCCCGCTTTTTAAAATGCATCTTCAAAAATTATGAGCATGAAAAACACAGAGCATAAAAACCGTCCGCTCACAAATAAATGTACCGATTTCCCCGTCCAAAAGAAGAGAAGCTGATGCTGCATAATTGCCTTTGTAAACATTGTAATTAACAAGGACTTCCAAAAAGGGAAGTCCTAGGAGAATTATTTTCCACAACTGAGTCAATTAAGAAAAATCAACGTATTCGTTTTATCGAAGATGGTCCACAGCCCCGTGGTAAAGCACAATTTGTCTTCCAAGACTGATTCTCTGAGATCTCCTGGGATAAAAAGGATTAAAGCAGAGAGATCTTCTCAGTGCCTGCCAAGACTTCAACTCCCAGAATCCCCAACCGGCTTAGTCATGGGTAGCAGAGAATTCTGGGAATTTTCATCTCAGATCATCAGTAAAAAAAACCCAGCAACAAGCTGCACTGTGCTTCTTGAATTACGGCAGCAGTTGGGACCAGACTTTCCATGGCTAAGCAAGGAGATTGTTAAATGAATCGTGCCAGATTTTACAAACTTTTTGCCAGGGTTATTAAACAAATCCCTGCAGTTTTTAAATGCATCATGTGGTCGTTCCGCAAATCCAGCTTCCCCCCATTGACTGGGAAGGTCGCAAGGAAAGTTGTTAAGTTAGTCAGTCAGTCAGAGCTGGAAGGGACCTTGGAGGTCTTCTAGTCCAGCCCCCTGCAGGCAGGAGACCCTATACCATTTCAGACAAGTGGCTGACCAGTCTTTTCTTAAAAAACCTCCAGTGATGGAGCACCCACAAGTTCTGGTGGCAAGTTGTTCCACTGGTTAATTGTCCTCACTGTCAGGAGGTTTCTCTCTAATTCTTGATCAGTTTCCATCTGTGGCCTCGTCCTGCCTTCTGGGGCTTTGGAGAAGGGGTTCACCCCCTTCTTCTTTGGGGCAGCGCCTCAAATATTGAAAGACTGCTATCCTGTCACCCCTCGTCCTTCGCATGTGGTTATTGCATACAGTTTAGGAGCTAAGGGTGACAATGTTTGACTCATGGCTGGATTCTTAAAACTTAGAACGTAGAATAATAGGGCTGGAAGGGACCTTGGAGGTCATCTAGTCCAACCCCCTGCTCAGGCAGGAAACCCTATACCATTTCAGACAAGTGGCTGTCCAGTCTCTTCTTAAAAACTTCCAGTATTGGAGATTTCACAGCTTCTGGAGGCAGGTGGTTCCACTGGTTAATTGTCCTCACTGTCAGGAAGTTTCTCCTTAGTTCCAGGTTGCTTCTCTCCTTGATTAGTTTCCATCCGTTGCTTCTTGTCCTGCTTTCAGGTGCTTTGGAGAATAGTAGTACGGTTTGCTAAATGAATCTGGTGTCCCCATTGACTTTAGAAGGCTGCGAATTGTTCCAGCCTGACAATGAGCACAATTAATCAGTGGAACGACTTGCCACTAGAAGTGGGTGGGTGCACCAAACCGGGAAATTTTTAAGAAGAGATTGGACAAGACCTTTGTTTGAAAGGGGAGAGGGTTTCCTGCCGCAGCAGGGGGTTGGACTAGAAGACCTTCAGGGACCCTTCCAACTCTGCTATTCTGTTAAGGTCACAAAAGGCGATCCACATGACTCCGGGGCAATGCAACCGTCATAAGTAAGGAGTACAGTTGCCAAGTTTCTCAGTTTTGATCCCGTGGCCCCTGGGGATGCTGCAATGGGCGCTAAGTCTTGAAAAGGGTCATTTGTCCAATGCTGCGGTAACTTTGGTCGCTAAATGAAGAGTTGCAAGTTGAGGACTGTCTGGGTCAACTTTCTTGGCCTAGGCGGGGTCTGGTCAGTGGTGGCACCTCAGTTATAATTTCCTGAGACAAGTCTGCTCAGCCCCTACTCAGCCTGCGGTTGGGTGGCCTTCTAATTCTTACATCACAATGACTCTGCAGAAAGATTTTATTTGGGGTTTAACTGCACGCCTTCTTCTTCTTTGGCTATGCAGTTATCTAGGGTCCGAGGAATGGCTGGCTGAGGAATTCTGGGAATTGAAGTCCACGAGTCTCACAGCTGCCAAGTTTGAAGACTCCACATCTAGGATAAACATGTTTTTCCATACGAGTCAAAGAGGCTGTTTTTTTT
>JAKJMR010015702.1:64674-77242 GCA_024449315.1 Daboia siamensis | reverse complement strand
AGGCACGATCCTTCGCCCTCTACTAAGGTGATTTTTACCTTAACATTTGGTATCGAGGATGGTTTGATTTATGTCTTTAGAGATGCATGTTTCTGCGGCTGTTATCAGTTAGTTAGTGCTGGTGAGGCAACGGTGGTTAACTGCTGAAACATGAAGCCAAGGCTGAAAAGGGAGGCTAGGAGTTTATCCATGGGGCATCTCCCTTCAACTTTACAGACTCCGATTGCTTCAGCCACACGCCTTGGAGATGATGCACCTGCTCCTGTCGACGATGCAAGGTCAGTCACTCCTTTTTCTACTTTTCAAAGCTCCCTGGTAGCTGCTCCTGAAAATATACACACTCCAGGGGCTCAAGATGAATTTCAAAGGCTTGGAGCGAAACCTAAAGTTCAGCCGAAGAAAATTCCTTCTGCTCCTTCAAGCCCCAAGCAAACTATGCGAGATAGGGCTATGCAAGGCTACTGTGCACAAATTGGGGTTTTTGAAAAGCGTTTGCAGCAGGCAAAGGAATATGTGTCAATGGTTCAGCAATATGAGAAGTGTTATGAGCAAGAACCGGCCATATTGCCACACCCACAAGAAGAAGCCATATTGCCTCCTTCTTCCCCAAAGCCAAAGTCACGCCCACCATTGAGTGTCATGCCAGACGAATGGGAACCGGAGGCTCCTATGTCACATGACTATGGGCTGTCCCAAAGGACATACAGAGCCACAGTGATGCCTGAAGCAAATGTTATAGCACCATCTACTGCTGAAGCTGCAATAAGACGTGAATTGGAGCTCTCACTTTCTCAACTGTCCATGGAGGAATCTTTGCTCAGAGATACAAGATTTCTGCCGTTATCTGAGGCTCCAGCCCCTAATGGTGCTAGGATTCCTGTTACTATTGCTTCTCCTGTCAATATTGCTTCGATGCAAGCCCCTCTACCTGGCAGAGCACAGCCATATTCAGCCTACATGCAATTGCCACCAGGTTCTTATATGCGAAGGCCAGTGTCATCTGCAGGTTATGCTACTGCACCTGCCCCAGCGCCAGCGCCTCCTGCTGGCCAGAGTGGAATACCAGTTCAAAGACCTGCACAGCCAGTACCTCAATTGTATGTTCCTCATCAAATACCTTCGATTGTACCACTGGCTGGTGACTCAAAATTAAAGAAGTCAGGACAGAATTATAGGGCATGGGTCAGTGAGGTTGGACTTTTGCTACGCAGAGAAGGTACTCACATGATGGTGTTTAATCCTCCTGCCCAGCCATGGACTCCTGACATATGGGACTTGGATAATAGAGCATGCACAACATTATTGATGTCAATGGACACTGAATTGCAGCTCACGTTTTCACATGATGCAACTGCCCAGCAGATTTGGGCTCAATTAGAAGCATGTTACCGGCCTACATCCATTGAGTCTACATGTTTACTTTTGTCTGAGTTCCATGGTTCCAGATTACATCCTGGTGAACATATTGGAGCACATTTGACTAAAATGAAAGGTATTAGAAAAGAACTGGGTGAAAAAGGCTATCCTATTGATGATTTTCAAATGATCAGCATTATCATCAATTCTTTGAATTATGAGTGGAAAGATGCCATTTCCAAGATCAATCAAGTGCCTATTGCTCAACGCACAGTGGATCGTGTATGCAGAATTTTAACTGAAGAAGAGGCACTTATGCAAGCTGTGCCACATTTAAGGGAACCACTTGCATCAAGAGCTCCAGTGAGGCGTGCCTTCCGTGGAAGGGCCTACGTTCCAAGGATGCCAAGATGCTACATCTGCAATCGTGTGGGACATGCCACCCGGGATTGTCCCCAACGAGTTCCAGCGCCCGTCACATACCAGCCCAGAGGAACAGATTCCAGAGGAGGCAGAGGTAGAGGCGGACGACAAGGTCGTGGTCGTGGTTCCAGGCGTGATCCACAAGCTCCACTTGTCACATTGGTTGTGTCCAACGATCCACAGCCTCAACCAGAGTATGACAGACGACTTCTTTGGACTTTGGACAGTGGAGCAGCATTACATGTTACCTACAGAAAAGAGCTTTACACAGAGCTGCACGAGCCTGAACCTGAACTTCGTGAACTTTACTCTTTTTCAAATCATCCTGTTCAGGTCATGGGAAAAGGAACTGTTTATATTGAAGAGCTCGGTGCTCTCATTCCAGATGTTTACTACGTTCCGTCTGCTAGTAGTAATTTGCTTAGTCAGAGTCATTTGTCTAGGTTTTCTCGTTTTCAGGTGCACCATCTTGAAAAAACAAGTTATATAGTCAAAGATGGAGATATTGTTGCTGAAACTGTGTTGATTGGTGGTGTTTATTACATAAAACCAAAGTCTAAGCAGCAAGAGCAGGCAAGTATACACGTTCCAAAAAGCACAGGCCCAGAGAGAGGCGTCCCAGAGAGAGATCCTGTTGCTACTCCAAAGGTTCCTAAAGATAAGAAAAATACAAAAAAGACACAGGTTGCTCACCGCAAGCCTGGGGTTCCTAATAAAAATGCTAATGTTGAGAATTCACTAACAGGTAAACCTTTGCATTCCAGGTGTATCCATAAGTGGCATAGAAGATTGGGTCATGCCAGCTTCCGTGTTCTGAAGAAGATGCCAGAGTTCGCAAGAGGTTTGGATCTAAAGGGGTGTAGGGTGTTCTTGGACTGTGCTGTCTGCAAGAAAGCCAAATCCAAGGCAGCAGCAATTCCAAAACACGCTACACGCCTGTCAACACGCATTTTTGATTTGGTACACACTGACATAGTTGGTCCTTTTGCACCAACACTTGGTGGTAAAAGATATTTCTTGACAATCGTTGATAATTATTCTAGATATGGATATGTATATCCTATGAAAGAAAAATCTGAGACCTTTCAGATCTTTAAAGACTTTGCTAGTCTTGTCTATACCCAATTCGAGGTCAACATTGCCAGAATCCAGAGTGATCGCGGTGCTGAATTCATGTCTCAGCGTTTCCAGGACTGGATGCGTAAGAATGGGATAGTACATCAGACATCTGCTCCTTATACTCCAGCTGAGAATGGAGTGGCAGAACGCAGAAATGGGGTTTTGCAAACCATGATGCGTTGCCTTCTTGAAGACGCCAACCTTGGTCTTCCATACTGGGGTGAAGCTATCAAATATGCTAACCATATCATCAACCGTACTTGGAGTAGTGTGATAAATCAGACCCCTTATTTCATGTTGTATGGACACAAGCCTGATCTCTCACATCTCCATATTTTTGGTTCCTATGCTATGGTCAATATTCCTTTAGCCCAAAGAAAGAAAGGGGGTCCTGCAGCAAAAAGGATGAGATTTATGGGTATTGACGATAATTCAAAATGGAGCAAATACATTGACTCTCATCATGTTATTGTGGTTTCACAATCTGCTACTTTTGAGGAAGATGCTGACTGGTCCAGGATTCATTCTAATGATCCTGGAGTTTATTTTCCTAGAGATGATGTTGCTGATGCCACACAACCTGATGGTCAAGATTCACAGGAGGTTGTCCCTTCCACGAGTTCTTCTCAACCTACTGTTCCGTCTTCGCAAGCCGCCGATGTTGCTGCCGGCGACGATGATGAAGACGAGGACGACATGGAAGAAGAATGGACGGTTGGTCCGAGACGTTCCAAGAGGACCACAAAGGGAATTCCTCCAAAACGTTATTCGTGGCAAGTAACGAAAACACCTGTACCTTTGATTTGTAATGTTACACTTCCACCTGAGAAGTTCACACAGATCAAACATCTTCCAGAGGCAGAACAGGATAAATGGTTTGAGGCAATGCAGGCTGAAATGGACAGTCTAAAGAAACTCCAAGTGTTTACACCTGCAAGCCCTCCTGCAAACAAGAAAATTATTGGCACTCGATGGGTCTACAGGATCAAAAAGAAGCCGAATGGTGAGTCGTTGTACAAGGCCAGACTCGTAGCCCAGGGTTTCGCTCAACGTTATCCTGAGGACTATACAAATACATACTCACCCACAGTGCGGACTGAGAGTGTGAAAATCGCATTAGCCACTGCAACTATCCTTGGCCTAGAGGTTTTTCAGTTCGATGTTGAAACGGCTTATCTACACGCTGATCTTGACGAGGACATCTACGTGAAAGGTCCTCCAGGTTTTCGACAGCAAGAAGGGGATACCTGGCTTCTACACAAAAGTCTTTATGGTCTGAAACAGTCTGGTTTAATGTGGTACTTATGTCTTTCTGACAAACTAAATTCAATGGGCTTTATTAAGTCCGAAACAGATGAATGCGTGTTTACTAAAAGATCCGGTAATAGGTATGAGATAATTCTTGTTTATGTCGATGATATTGTTTATATTGGTCCAAATAAGCAGATGAGTGAGGTTTTTGCTAAAGCTTTACAAAAGTTTTTCACATTGAAGTCTTTAGGATGTATCAACACTTATTTAGGTGTTCAAATTGTCAAAACTCAGAAGGGGTTTAGTCTCACACAAGAAGAGAAGATTGAACAACTGTTACATCACTGCAACATGGAGGATGCTAAGCCTGTGAGTATACCCATGCAAACCGATTTTCACAATTTGGCACATGAACCAAGTCCTGAGTTCGAAGACCAAACACTTTATCGCTCAGTCATTGGGTCGCTGTTATATATTAGTAGTTGGACTAGACCCGACATTGCACTTAGTGTTAATCTTTTATCACGACATGTAGGCAAGGCAAAACAGTTTCATTGGACATGTGTTAAAAAGTTATTGAGGTATCTAAAACACACCAAAGACATGAAGTTGTTGTTGGAACCAACACATTCTGACTATGCAGAGTTGTGTTGTTATGCAGATTCAGATTGGGCAAGTGATAAGAAGTCACGAAAAAGTACTTCAGGTTACATGATGTTTTTAAATGGATGTCCTGTTTACTGGCATGTGCGTAAACAGAATTTTGTTTCTTGTTCCTCTACAGAAGCTGAGTATGCTTGTGTGTCTGATGCATGCAATTCTTTAACCTGGTTTGATGCTTTAATCACAGATATCTGGACACATCCGATTCGACCGATCACTGTGTTGGAAGATAATGAATCTGTGGTTTATATTTCTGAAACACGTTTTACAGGTTCAAGGTCCAGACACATTGACATCCGATATCAAAACATAAGGCAACTGGTTAAACAAGGTTTTGTGTCATTACAGTATGTGCCTACACGTGATCAAATTGCTGATATGCTGAACAAACCACTTTCTACAGCCCAGCATGAGTATCTGCGTGAGAAGATGTGCCTTACTTGAGTCTTCACTTTGCTGACGAAAGAAGGGGAATGTCACTGCACGTTTTTTTTTTTGTTCGTCAGAAAAGTTCATTTCTAACTGTACTCTTCCCCTGCTCTCTGCACCTGTTATGATAACCTATCTGGTAACCATAGTGAATCTCATATGTTATGGTTTCAGACAGTTTAGTGCGCATGTCTAGAAAAAGGTTCTCACAGTTATTCTTTATTGTCCTTTACCACTTTTGCTGTTACTCTCTGTTACGTTAGGATGTAGTCAGCTAGCTCTCTTTTTATAATATATCTAGTTTGTATATTTTTGTAATTAAAAGGTGTTTAGTAGGATGATGCGTCGTGTTTTATTTCTTTCCTTCATGCACATCATGCATTCTCTGAGGCACGATCCTTCGCCCTCTACTAAGGTGATTTTTACCTTAACATTGATATTGAATGGTTTGCCTTGGATTCGAACTGAGATCATTCTGTCATTTTGAGGATTGTATCCCAGTATTGCTTTTCCTACTCTTTTATTGACTATGAAGGCTACTCCATTTCTTCTGAGGGATTCTTGCCCGCAGTAGTATACCTGATGGTCATCTGAATTAAATTCACCCATTCCTGTCCATTTTAGTTCGCTGATACCTAACATGTCAATGTTTAGTCTTGTCATCTCTTGTTTGACCACGTCCAGGTTTCCTTGATTCATGGATCTTACATTCCAGATTCCTATGGAGAAAAAATCTTTACAGCATCGGACTTTCCTTTCACCACCATACATATCCACAGCTGAGCGTCCTTTCGGCTTTGGCCCAGTCGCTTCATTCTTTCTGGCGCTACTAGTACTAGCCCTCTGCTCTTCCCCAGTAGCATACTGGACGCCTTCCGACCTGAGGGGCTCATCTTCCAGCGTCATATCGTTTTGCCTTTTGGTACTGTCCATAGGGTTTTCATGGCAAAGATACTGGAGTGGTTTGCCATTTCCTTCTCCAGTGGATCACGTTTAGTCAGAACTCTCTGCTATGACCTTTCCGTCTTGGGTGGCCCTGCACGGCATAGCTCATAGCTTCATTGAATTACGCAAGCCCCTTCGCCACGACAAGGCAGTAATCCATGAAGGGGAACGCAATGGTATCGCTCTTCAAATACATGAACCGGTACTGTGCCATGCAGACAGATGCCAATGTAATATATTGGAAGGGGTCAATGCATCGAATGTCTATCTCAACAATATCCCCCCCCACCCCCTCTTGAGAAACTCAAGCTCAGTCATTTCCATCACCTGTTCCCTAAATCGAATACAGGCCTCTCTTAATATATCTACATCTTGTCTGCAGTAGTAAGCCAGAGCCTTCTTTAGTTTAAACACAGCACCTGTATTAGCAGCGTGCCATTTCATGAATTCTTCTCTCCCGAAAAAACCCCAAATCCACAATCTCAGAAAATTAGAATATTGTGAAAAGGGGCAATATTCTAGGCTCAAAGTGTCCCACTCTAATCAGCTAATTAAGCCATAACACCTGCAAAGGGTTCCTGAGCCTTTAAATGGTCTCTCAGTCTGGTTCAGTAGGAATCACAATCATGGGGAAGACTGCTGACCTGACAGTTGTGCAGAAAACCATCATTGACACCCTCCATAAGGAGGGAAAGCCTCAAAAGGTAATTGCAAAAGAAGTTGGATGTTCCCCAAGTGCTGTATCAAAGTACATTAATAGAAAGTTATGTGGAAGGGAAAAGTGTGGAAGAAAAAGGTGCACAAGCAGCAGGGATGACCGCAGCCTGGAGACGATTGTCAGGAAAAGGCCATTCAAAAGTGTTGGGGACTTTCACAAGGAGTGGACTGAGGCTGGAGTCAGTGCATCAAGAGCCACCACACACAGACGGATCCTGGACATGGGCTTCAAATGTCGTATTCCTCTTGTCAAGCCGCTCCTGAACAACAAACAACGTCAGAAGCGTCTTCTTACCTGGGCTAAAGAAAAACAGACCTGGTCTGTTGCTCAGTGGTCCAAAGTCCTCTTTTCTGATCAGAGCAACTTTTGCATCTCATTTGGAAACCAAGGACCCAGAGTCTGGAGGAAGAATGGAGTTGCACACTCTGCAAGATGCTTGAAGTCCAGTGTGAAGTTTCCACAGTCTGTGTTGATTTGGGGAGCCATGTCATCTGCTGGTGTTGGTTCACTGTGCTTCATTAAGTCCAGGGTTAGCGCAGCCGTCTACCAGGAGATTTTGGAGCACTTCATGCTTCCTTCCGCAGACGAGCTTTATGGGGATGGTGACTTCATTTTCCAGCAGGACTTGGCACCTGCCCACACTGCCAAAAGCACCAAAACCTGGTTCAATGACCGTGGGATTACTGTCCTTGATTGGCCAGCAAACAGTGGGCTCCATGGTTTTCCGCGGAGCTCCAGGAGATGAAGCCTCGGAGATGGGGCCTAGAGAGCTGTTGGAGATCCAGCCGATCTGAATCCGGCCGATTGCGACTAAGGTCCTCTATGAGGTCTTATCTCGCGGCGATGAGGGCGGCGAGGTCTAACTACTTTGCTACCCTCATCGCATCCGCAGATAATCGCCCGGCCACCCTTTTCAGGGTGACCCGCTCCCTCCTCAATCAGAAGGTGAGGGAGGAGCCCTTGCAGGGTCGTGCCGAGAAATTTAGCCAACATCTGGCGGACAAAATCGCTTGGATTCGGACCGGTCTGACGGAGGTGAAATGAGCGGTCTTGGTGATATTATTTGGGAAGAGTTTGACCCTGTGACTTCGGAAGATGTGGACAGGATCATGGGGAGGCTGAGCTCCACCACATGTTTATTGGACCCGTGCCCCTCCTGGCTGGTCTATGCGGCTCGGGAGGGGACACGAGGCTGGCTCCAGGCAGTGATAACTGCTTTTTTGAGTGAGGGTAGCTTTCCCGCTGCCTTGAAGGAGGCGGTGGTGAGGCCCCTCCTCAAGAAGCTTGCCCTGGACCCGGCTATTTTGAACAACTATCGTCCGGTCTCCAACCTTCGCTTTCTTGCGAAGGTTGTTGAGAGTGTGGTGGCGCATCAGCTCCCTCTGTTCCTGGAGGAAGCTGATTATCTGGACCCGTGCCAATCGGGCTTTAGGGCCGGGTACAGCACGGAGACGGCATTGGTCGCACTGGTGAATGATCTCTGGTGGGCTCGGGACAGGGGTTGTTCCTCTGTCCTAGTCCTATTAGACCTCTCAGCGGCTTTCGATACCATCGACCATGGTATCTTACTGCGGCATCTCAGGGGGTTGGGAGTGGGAGACACTGTCTTGCAGTGGTTCTCCTACCTCCTGGGACGTTCGCAGTTGGTGCTGGCAGGAGGACAGAGGTCTGCCTCGAGGCCTCTCGTTTGTGGAGTTCCTCAGGGGTCGGTCCTCTCGCCTCTCCTGTTCAACATCTATATGAAGCCGCTGGGTGAGATCATTCGTGGTTTTGGAGTCGGGTATCATCAGTATGCTGATGATACCCAGCTTTTCATCTCTACCCCAAACCACCCCAGTGATGCCTTCGATGTGATGTCCCGTTGCCTGGAAGCGGTTCAGGTCTGGATGGGGAGGAACAGGCTTCAGCTCAATCCTGACAAGACTGAGTGGTTGTACGTGCCGGCATCTTGGGAAATTCAGGCCATTCCATCTTTAACCATGGGGGGTGAGGTGTTACCCTCCGTAGATAGGGCTCGCAACTTGGGTGTCCTCCTGGTTTCACAGCTCAGTTTGGAAGATCATATTGGAGCTGTGACCAGGGGGGCTTTTGCCCAGGTTCGCCTGGTGCGCCAGTTGCGACCCTATCTGGACCGGGATGCCCTGCGTACGGTCACTCATGCGCTCGTGACCTCTCGCATTGACTACTGCAATGCTGTCTACATGGGGCTGCCCTTGAGGACCACTCGGAGGTTTCAGCTTGTGCAGAATGCGGCCGCGCGAGTTGTGATGGGGGTCTCCCGATACTCCCATGTAACTCCTCTGCTCCGCGAGCTGCATTGGCTTCCAGTTGCCCTCCAGGTGAGATTCAAGGTGCTGGTGATTACCTATAAGGCTCTAAATGGCATGGGTCCGGATTACTTACGGGAGCACCTTCTGCCGGTGTCAACTTCCCTTCGTCCTGTGCGCTCCCACAGAGAGGGCCTCCTCAGGGTGCCGTCGGTCAGAGAGTGTCGGCTGGCGTACCCCAGGGGGAGAGCATTCTCTGTGGGCGTGCCAGCCCTTTCGAATCAATTACCGGTTGAGCTCCGGATGGCTCTCGACCTTCACTCTTTCCGCCGTGATCTGAAAACTTACTTATTTGAACAAGCCGGCCTGGTCTAATGGGTTTGGGGTATTTTTAATTTTTAATTTTTAATTATTTATTGTTAGGGCTAGATTAATTTAATCTTATTTTTAATTTTTGTATGTTGTATTTTTATTGCCCTGTACACTGCCCTGAGTCCTTCGGGAGAAGGGCGGTATAGAAATTAAATTAATAAATAAATAATAAATAAATAAATAAACTCACCTGACCTGAACCCCATAGAGAATCCATGGGGCATTGCCAAGAGAAAGATGAGAGACATGAGACCAAACAATGCAGAAGAGCTGAAGGCCGCTATTGAAGCATTCTGGTCTTCCATAACACCTTAGCAGTGCCACAGGCTGATAGCTTTCATGCCAGGCCGCATCGAGGCAGTAATTGCTGCAAAAGGGGCCCAAACCAAGTACTGAGTACATGTGCATGCTTATACTTTTCAGAGGTCCGATATTGTTCTATGTACACTCCTTTTTTTATTGATTGCATGTAATATTCTAATTTTCTGAGATTGTGGATTTGGGGTTTTCATGAGCTGTACGCCATAATCATCACAATTATGACAAATCACGGCTTGAACTATCTTGCTTTGCATTTAATCAGTCTATCTCATATATTAGTTTCCCCTTTTAAGTTGCATTACTGAAATAAACGAACTTTTGCACGATATTCTAATTTTTTTTGAGTTTCACCTGTAGGTACCCTTCATAACCTTTGGTGTTGTGAGCGATAAAAGTACATCCTTTAAAATTAAGATTTATAAACTCCTTTACAAACTGTTCCAGGCATCTAACACCATAACAATCCCAACTCACAATGTCTTTATCATACCACTCCTTCAACATATCCCTGGTGTAGACATAATTAGGTATATGGGTTCCTGTCTCTTTTTTTTTATTGAAAAGTTTTATAAAAATTACAATATCCCCTCCCCAACCCACCCTTAAGCCCCCCCTCCCCCACTTCCCAAAGCTGATTACAGGGTTACAGATATATAATAATCATAATCTAACTAACATTAACCAACTATATAAATAACCAAATACATAATGCGCTTTAACTCCCCTATAACATAAATACAAGCAAACTAAAAGTATCCAAATTATACTAATACAATAATAATAACATATAATTAAAGCTAATAATAAAAAAAGAAAAATTTTCCATTATAATAAACTATAACAATCTAAAATTTACTCATAAGCTAAATGGAACTTTTTAGTCCCATATTTATTCTGAATATAATCTATCCATCTTCTCCAAACCGAAATGTATCTTTCTTGTGAATGATCCTTCAAATAAGCAGAAATCTTAGCCATTTCTGCTAAATTTGACACTTTAAGCGTCCATTCTTCTATAGTAGGCAAGCAATCCTTCCAATATTGCCCTACCAATAACCTTGCAGCTGTTATCAAGTTCAACATCAAATTAATTTCTTTAGTATCACAATCTGTGATAACACCCAATAAAAATAATTGTGGGGTAAACTTTATCTTTCTCTTAAAAATCTTTTGAATGTTCCACCAAATTTTAATCCAAAAAGCTTTTATATTTCTACAAGTCCACCAAATATGAAAATAAGTAGCATCCAAACTACCACATCTCCAACATTTTGGCTGTAAGTTGGGATACATACAAGACAGCTTTTTAGGATCCAGATGCCATCTATAAAACATTTTATAAAAATTTTCTCTTAAATTTTGGGCCTGGGTAAATTTTACATTTCTAACCCAAATTACCTCCCATATATCCAATGGGATCGGTTCTTGAATATTTTGAGCCCACTTTACCATACAATCTTTAATTCCATTTCGGAATCCAATTCTATTAAAGCATTATAAATTCTCTTTATATGCGCTCGATTTTTATCTTTAATCTGTTTTACCAAATTTTCATCCATTAATGTAATACCAACCTTTTGATCTAACTTCCACCTAGCTAGCAATTGAGTATACTAAACGAAGACTGCACAATATTTTCTTGCTTTAACTCAACTAACGATTTTAATTGCCAATCATTCCCTACCAATCTAAGTAATTCCTTATAAGAAATCCTATCCAAATTCACACCCATAGATACACTCTCTATCACGTGTCCAGGAATCCCCCAAATTGGTATTTTGTAATTCAACTTTTAATAATACTTTTTCCAGACACGCAATAAAGCACTTCTTAAAATATGGGATTTAAATACCTTGTCAACTTTTTTGTTATATATTAAATATGCATGCCACCCATATAATAAGTCCCATCCCTCAAGATAAAGTATTCTTTTATTTGTTAAATTAAGCCAATCACTAACCAATGTTAAAACCACCGCATCATAATATAATTTCAAATTAGGCACCTTAAGTCCTCCTCTTTCCCGTGCATCTTGTAAAATCTTAAGTTTAACTCTTGGTTTTTTCCCCGCCCAGATAAATTTATTAGTACCCTTCTGCCATTCATCCAAATTAGCACCTTTTTTTCAAAATAGATATCATTTGAAACAAAAAGAGAAACTTTGGTAAAACATTCATTTTAACAGCTGCAATTTTCCCCAACAAAGATAATTGTAATTTTTTCCAATTGTTTAAATCCTTTTGTACTTTTGACCATAACATCTCATAATTATTCTTATATAATTTCACATTAGAAGCTGTGATAAAAGGTAAAGGTTCCCCCGCACATGCGTGCTAGTCGTTTCCGACTCTAGGGGCCGGTGCTCATCTCCGTTTCAAAGCCGAAGAGCCAGCGCTTGTCCGAGGACTTCTCCGTGGTCATGTGGCCGGCATGACTAAACGCCAAAGGCGCACGGAACGCTGTTACCTTCCCACCGTAGTGGTTCCTATTTTTCTACTTGCATTTTTACGTGCTTTCGAACTGCTAGGTGGGCAGAAGCTGGGACGAGTAACAGGCGCTCAACTCTGTTACGCGGCACTCGGGATTCGACCCGCCAAACTGCCGACCTTCTGATCGACAAGCTCAGTGTCTTAACCCACTGAGCCACCGCGTCCCTTTTAGAAGCTGTGATATATACTCCCTAATATTTAACCTTTTTCACTAT
>JAKJMR010015702.1:21524-64664 GCA_024449315.1 Daboia siamensis | reverse complement strand
TTACCTTAAAACCAGAAACTCCCATATTGAATTATAATTTCCATCAAGTCTATATCCGATTGAATCGGTTGAGATAATGTAACAACCAAGTCATCTGCAAATGCCCTTAGCCTATTATCATTCTGCTTTATCTTTATTCCCTTTATTTTAGTTGATTCACGAATTTTAATCAATAAAATCTCCAATGTTAAAACAAACAACAATGGTGACAGGGGACATCCCTGTCTTGTACCTTTTTCAATTTTAAATGCATCTGTTAGTCCCCCATTAATTATAATTTGTGCCGATTGCTGTTTATATATAGCCTTAATAGATTGCAGAAATTTATCCCCAAAATTCATCTTATCCACAACTTTCAATAAAAATTGCCAATTCAACTGATCAAACGCTTTTTCAGCATCTAAGAATATCAATGCCGCAGACACTTGGTTGTTATTATCCAAATATTCAATTAAATTTACAATTTGTCTTACATTATATTTCATATATCTTCCAGTTATAAATCCAGACTGATCACTATGAACCATTTGTTTCAAAACATGCATTAATCTATTTGCCAATATAGATTGTAAAAAAAAATACTGTAAAAAAAATACTGCCTCTTGACAGCATTCAAAATCATAAATGATGTATCTTTCGCCAATTCCCGGTCGGACCAACGATTTTAAAAAGCATAAATGCCCATCCAAGCTTTCAACCTTCTCAGAGCACTGTCCGCACTTGATTTCCTTGCACTTTCTGTGGGGGGTGAAGACGTAAACCCCACATGTTTCACATTATGTTTTATTCTTACAGTCAATCTTCCCCTCCCTAGCGAGTTGTGTGTGTCTTTCAAGACACACCTTAGACTGGCAAAGCACTTTGCATCTACAGCAGCGCGTCTTCTCTGCCTCCACCTCCTGACATTCTTGCTTGAGGTATGCTCTGCAGATATATTGACAGCCGTGACTAAATTTGTGGTGGTAGGGTGTGTGGCAGAATTTACAGAAATAGCGTTCACCCAGGAAGCCCTTGATATTTCTGATGCCGTAGTAATGCTTGTCGTGTAACAATATAAACACTATTTTTTCTTGCTGTGGGCTACCTGTGAGAAAAAACCTCCACCCACCCTGCATATAAAACAAGATCTTTATAGTGACCCTTAAATCTTCTTCAAAGAGGTGTATCTGAGAAAAGTTAATCCTGTTTTCTGTGGAAACACCCAGCCTGCTGTGAAGTTCCCTGGCCCTGGTAATAATTTCTTGATTTCTATCATCCATACCAATCAGATAGAGCAAACAGCTGGCAAAACACAGAAATTCACCTTCCACATTGAAATCTACTAGGTGTTGTCTTTTTTTCTTCAGCACTCTGCTGAGCAGTACAGTGTTTAACTTTCTAAGCCCACCCCCCTCCCTGTTCTTCACAATGGTAACCACTAATAGTAAATTACCCCCCACAATATCTCTGCCTTGCTTTGAAGCAGATTTTCAACACTGGTCAGAAAATCATCAGCATTTAAATCATTCACACGCCTCCTAAGAGAAAAGAGAGGATGATTTAGCCCCTCTGCATCCAACCAAAGTTGAACATAATTGTTTGGACCTATGTCCCTAGCAACATTATTCAAAAGAGTCTGTACCACATTATGAATAGCCTCTATAGCATCTACAAAAGACTGGATTCGGTCAAGATTAGCAAATCTATATGGATGATAGTGTTCCACAGCCCTGAAATTTCGGATAGGCTTCTCCCATGCCTGCACCATATCGAGATAAACATCATTCATATTCTGAGAGTTTGCAGAGTTAGGGGCTTGTAGCGGGGGCATAGAATGACATATCTCCTATTCTGGTTGAGATACAGGCATAGATTCACAACTATTGCTGCCTGCTGGGGATGCAGGAAGTTCACCTCCATGCATTTTTGCTTTTTTGCAGGCCAGCTCTGGTGAAACAAACAAACAAACAAAAGGCTATCACCAACATTCCTAATAATGTAATACCACCCCTCCTCCCTTTAGTTTCTAAAAAATAATACTAATGGTTTTGTAGTTGGATAAAATGCTAGATATTATACCTCCTAACAGCATTCATGCTGCGTAGCTTGTGGAAGGCTTTTGGCTGTCACCCCAGACTCCTTGGCACTCTGTTGGAATTGTGAAATAATAATAAACCTTTATTGTCAAAGTACAACATGTGTACATTGAGATTAGCTGAGCCTCCCCCCGTGCTCTCTCCCCCCAACACACAGTGACAACAAACCCTCCATCCTACCACACCATGTGAAATGGCTGGTCGTCCTCCCATTCTGAAAGAAAAGAAAAACCCCAACATTCAGAATTGCTGCAGAAATGTTTATAAGAATCTAAATGTATGAATGTATGAAAGACAAATACCATCATATATCCTCAAACATTCTGAGTCTGTCAATTCATTCTAGTGTCAAGTTTCCGAAGTATGGGCTTTTCAAGTGACTCTGAGGCATTGTTTACCTTAAAAGTCCTTTATTAGCCTAATACACTGGCCAATACTTGCTCAAAGGAAGCTGGAATCTGAAATCTCCGCCCTTTGCACAATATATTAAAACACAATTCTCCACCTTTCTAATTTTGTCATTAATCATATTCTCCAATTAATTTAAAGAATCAGTTTCCCTTCCATTAGAAGAACCGCCGAAGCCTTATCTTCTTTAGAGAAACAAATGGCCTTGAAAGTGCATTCCTACTCTTCCCTCCTCCCACTTTAAACTAAAGCAATACACCAGTTTAACATATGAAATAGCTACTTCTTCATCTCTTGTCAAGCAATAATATTCGATGTTAGCAGCATTGACTTCCGGCCCCCCTTAGAAAAAGGACAGATCCTGTAATGTAAACAAAACACAAGTTAGGAATTGGCTTTTGGTTTGTTGGGGTGTTTTTCATAAAACCTTTTGATAAGTCTGTCAGCTTTCACATCAGTAGATTTCACCCAAGTGGCTTCAGACAATGGGTATCCCTTCCACTGTACTAGGTATTGCAATTTTCCCTTAAAGATTCTAGAGTCAAGAATACGTTTCACTTCATAATGGGTTTGACCTGTTACCACGAGGGGTCCAGGTGCAGTTTGGCGGGTCGAATCCCGAGTGCCGCGTAACAGAGTGAGCGTCTGTTACTCGTCCCAGCTTCTGCCAACCTAGCAGTTTGAAAGCACGTAAAAATGCAAGTAGAAAAATAGGGACCACTACGGTGGGAAGGTAACAGTGTTCCGTGCGCCTTTGGTGTCTAGTCATGCCGGCCACATGACCACGGAGACGTCCTCGGACAAACGCTGGCTCTTCGGCTTTGAAACGGAGATGAGCACCGGCCCCTAGAATTGGAAACGACTAGCACGCATGTGCGGGAGAACCTTTACCTTTACCTTTATATATATAATTGAAATCATCCACAACTACATCATAACAATACATCACAGTGCTTATTAAAATTCTTTTAAAAAAAATACAAAACGTAATAATAAACATTCTAATGATTTAGACAAGTTGCTGTTACACTGTATAATCAATCCTTCCTGTAACCATCCCTTTTTGTCAACCATTCATACCACGGTCTCCAAGATAAATAATAATCTGTATCCCCCTTATCTTTCAACAGCATGGTCAAACGGTCCGATTCCGCACAATCAATAAATTTCTTGATTAACGGATCCTCGGGAGGACTAACAGAATTCTTCCAATATTGAGCCCATAATATCTGTGCCGCCGTTAACAAATGCGACATCAAATACCATGCAGATCTATTCAGATTGTATGGTTTTAAGCCTAACAAAAACATCTCAGGAGTCAATTTAACAGAATGTCCTAAAATCTCATTCAACCATATATGAAGCCGATGCCAATACTTCCTCGCTTCGCCGCAGGTCCACCACTGGTGGTAATAGGTGCCCTCTCTTTCTCCACACTTCCAACATGCTGGGGACACACCCAAAAACATTTTACCCAATCCTAGCTGGAGGGAGATGCCAACGAAACATCATCTTATAAACGTTCTCCTTATATGCAGTAGATTTCGTTAGCCTAACATTTTTCTCCCAAATGGGCCGCCAATTATCACAGTCAATTTGGTAACCCAGATTCCTTTCCCAGGCGACCCTAAAGCCCTCTGTAAGCTCATTTAACCCATCTGTATCCAATAGTAAGGAATAACATTTTGCCAGCAACTTCTCACTTTTCCCAAAAAGAATCTTATCGAATGATTGAGCTTCTCTAGTAATCCTTGGCACCACTCTCTCCTTCATAAACTGACTGCGAAGCTGCATATACGCCCACCAATCTACCTGGATACCCTGTTCCTGCAATTGCAATTTAGATTTTAATTCTCCATTTGAATGCAATAATTCTTTATAAATCACCCTTTTTTCTGGGTTAAACACATTAGGGTAGGTCAATGCTTCCATCGGCGACAGCCAATACGGTGTCCTCATATAAAATTTCTTCCTAACTAATGACCAAGCCCCTAATAGTATATTACGCAAATAATGCCTAATAAAATATTTCAGTGGGCTTCCTGACTCCCGCCACAAATGAGCATGCCACCCTTGGGATAGATCATGTCCTTCTAACGCTAACAACTGCCTATTTTGGAGAGTCATCCACTCCCTTATCCAAACTAACAATGCCGCAACATAATAATACTTCCAATTAGGGAGCCCAAGTCCTCCCTCTGCCTTTGGTCCTTGCATTATCTTAGCTTTAACCCGAGGTTTTTTATTTGCCCAAACAAATTTAGAAACAACTCTCTCCAAGTTCTTAAAAAACGAATTGTCTAACTTCACAGGAGCTGTTTGAAAAAGAAAGAAATCTCGACAAAACCTGTGTCTTTATTAATGCTATTCTACCAAATAGAGACAGGGACAATTTGTTCCACTTCTCCAAGTCCTTGGATATTTGTACCAATAATTTTTGATAGTTATTTTCTTTAATTGAGGAGCACCATTCTGTGAGCCAGATTCCAAAATATTTTACCTTACGTTCCACCTGCAGCCCCAACTTGCCTTGCAACTCCAACCTTTGCGCTATCGTCATATTCTTTACCATAACTTTTGTTTTTTCTCTGTTGATCTGTAACCCTGCCACCTCTCCGTACTCCTCCAACTTCTCCAAGAGACGCTTACCTGAATTTATAGGTTCTTCAAGAATAAACACTAAATCATCCGCAAACGCCTGTTCTTTTATCCTCAACCCTTTAACTTCTGGGTCTCCTCTCAAGGCTCTCAAAAATGGCTCCAAAGATAAATAACAAGGGAGACATAGGACAGCCTTGCCTCGTTCCTCTCGCTATTTTCACCTCTTCCGATTCCTCTCCATTAATCAAAATTTTGGCAGTTTGCTCCTTATAAATCGCCTGGAATGCATTCAAAAACCTTGGACCAAAATCCATATACCTCAATAACCAGTTTAGATACCTCCAATTCACCTTGTCAAATGCCTTTTGGGCATCAAGGAATACCAATGCTGTTTATCGGGTTGGGCCTCATAATACTCCAGCACATCGATTATAATTCTCAAGTTATCCCTAATCTGCCTAGATGGTAAAAAGCCATTTTGGTCACTATGAATAAAGCTACTCAAAAATCTTTTAAGTCTCCCAGACATGATAGAAGCAAATATCTTATAATCTGTATTTAAAAGGGAGATAGGTCTATAATTCTTGATTTGTGAGTGATCAGTGCCTTCTTTAGGAATTAATGTGATATAGGCTTCGGACCAAGATTTGGGAACTACAGATTCCTCTAAAACTGCGTTAAATAGATCTTTCAAATATTTCACCAAAGTCTCTGAGAGCAATTTATAAATTTCGGCAGGCAAGCCATCTGTCCCTGGAGTCTTACCCATCTTTTCACTCCTAATCACACTTTCTATCTCCCCCTCTGTTATCTCTTCATTTAAAAGCTCCCTCATGTCTTGTGGAACTACAGGGGGATCCACGTAAGTCAGATAGTCCAAGATCTTATTCTCCTGTATCTCTTCTCCAAAATATAGGCTTGAAAAAAAATCTTCTTTCCATCCATATCTACTCTAATCTCTCCTGTCTCATCTTGTAGTTGGTCAATAAACCTTTTTTCTTTCTCTTTCTTCAACTGGTAAGTCAACCAACGCCCTGCTTTGTTAGCATGCTCAAAATGGTGCTGCCTGACACTTCAAAATTTCTGGGCCAAATCAACCTGTTCTAGTAGCGTAATCTGATGTCTAATTCTATCAACCTTCTCTTCCAAACTTCGATCTAATGGGTGTAGTTGTAAGTCCCCCTCTGCTTCTCTTAATTTCTCTACCCACTCCTCCCTTTCCCATAATTTAACCTTTTTGTTCCTCGCAATAAATTTAATTGCCACCCCACGCATATAAGCTTTCGCCGTATCCCAAAGGATTTGTAACGACGTCTCCCCATTATCATTCTCCCTAAAAAAAGCTCCATCTCTCTCTTAATTAACTGCTGGAATTCTATGTCTCTTAATATTGTTACATCAAGGGTCCACCTTCTCCTTTTCCCAATCCTACCTTCACCCCATACCACCACTATGGGGTTGTGATCAGCCCATAAATTAGTCTGTATTTCCACAGTGGCTAGAGATCTTATCTCAGCCGTCATCCACACCATGTCCAAGTGCAACCAAGATCTATGCCTCGTAGAAAAGAAAGTAAAGTCAGCTTGCTTTTTGTAGATCTCAAAAGTCATTTTTAAGGCCACCTTTGTATTTTTCCAAACTTCTTCCCAACCCCTCACCCAATGATCAAGAGTCTGGGAAGCGGAGGGTAACTGAGGGTATTCCAGTATGGGGTTGAATTCTTTCCCTGTGGCTACACGTAAAGGACTGTAGCCGGTGCTGCTATGTACTGAATTATTGTAAGCCACTTCTGCAAAAGGGAGGAGGTCGATCGAGTTTGTTTGTTGGTAAGAGATGTAGCATCTAAGGTATTGTTCCACCATTTTGTTGGCCTTTCACTTGTGGGGACTCTTCAAACTCCCATTGCTGCAGAGGCCCCAGGCTGGGGTCCTCTGTCTCTATGGATCTGGAGGGCTTGGCAGGGGACTCCTGGGTCTGGCAAGCAGTCTGATCTGCAGACAGGATTTTCCACTCACCTGAGTATTCAATCTCAGCTGGCCTGGCTGCTCCGAGGCTCCTGGAGTCTCTGCTGGACTTAATCCACTCTCCTGGTTGTTTGGGTCTAGCTCCCAGCTGGGAGGATTGCTGAAACTCTTTCCTTGCTGGCTTCTTTGCTGGCCCTTCCCCCACTGGGGTGGCTGCTGGTGCCGGGGAGCTGGCTTCAGGCAATTTTACTCCCTCCATTATGGGATCTTCCCCAACTTTTTGCCAGACTGCCTCCAAAGCTTGGAGACAGCGACGGGAGGTCGGGGCTCCCTAATTAGTTTACAAAGTAGTGTGGATTCCAGCTTGATGTCAAGTGTCCTACGTATGGGCTTTTCAAGTGACTCTGAGGCATTCTTTACCTTAAAAGTCCTTTATTAGCCTAATACACCGGCAAATGCTTGCTCAAAGGAAGCTGGAATCTGAAATCTCTGCCCCTTGCACAATATATTAAAACACAATTCTCCACCTTTCTAATTTTGTCATTAATCATATTCTCCAATTAATTTAAAGAATCAGTTTCCCTTCCGTTAGAAGAACCGCCGAAGCCTTATCTTCTTTAGAGAAACAAATGGTCTTGAAAGTGTATTCCTACTCTTCCCTCCTCCCACTTGAAACTAAAACAATACACCAGTTTAACATATGAAATAGTTACTTCTTCATCTCTTGTCAAGCAATAATATTCAATGTTAGCAACATTGACATCTAGTGAAAGAAAACAAATAATCAGACAAACAAGCAAGCAGACAAGAATGCTACAAACTCCATTTTGCATCTAAGTGTTTCAAAAATTAGGCATAAACTACTTACATTAGTAACTTACATTCTGAAAAGATTCTTCTTAGCAGATGAAATTGCTCTGGATATGACAGAAACCATCAAACGTGACTGTCCCAGTAAGGGCCATACTTTTATACAGGCTGTTGATGTCACAAATTAATCCCATCAGAGTTAATGAGTTCTTCTCACCTTTTGCAAAACTGCCCTGCCCCCCCGCCTCATCAGGAAAACCTGATTGGATATCATATGAGCTTTGATTAAATTGTATCTCTGTGTTTAATACCTAACAAGGTTAAACAGAGGGCCAGTAAAAGAAAAAAGCATAATACATCTTTCATGTGATTTGTAAAGCACATTTTATTATAAATTTCATAGCATTAACAGTTTCTTGTAATCAATTTCTGTTACATTCTGACATATGAACCTCTTCAGAGACAATGACAATTCGGCTTCAATCTTTGACATTAATGACAGTGGTTTACGCATAAGCGCTATATGATGTATGAATTTCTTGAGCTCCCCAAGGGAATCCCTGGTGAAATATAAGTTATTCACTTTGTCAGAAATACTGATGATGACCCAGAGAACATGAGGCATAGAAAGTCTAATGCATAAGCTGTTAATAAGCTCTGTTTCACTGGTACCATCCGCATGGTCTTCATCTGATTGTAGACACCCCATTAAACAATGGTGTAATATTTTAATGATACACGCTTTCAGAATCTGAGGCATGCTGACATTTTGAGATTCCGCCATTTCTAAAACAGGAAATAAGGTAGAATTAGTTTAGCTGTTTCAACTAATCAAAATACTGTTTTCTTAATTTTTATATTTACTTACCATTTGATGTTTTGCAGAATCTGCAACAACAAGGCTTTATAGGTTTCTTGTCTTCAATGAAGCCATATAGCTCAGGTCCTTTTCTTATTCTATGCCCACGCTTGGGAGGTTTGGGGGTCAAATTTACATCAAACAAATCTCCATCAGTGTTTGCCATCTTCAAAAGACTGCTGGAATTAAATCGCTAGCTGTTCAGACCTGTCTGTACAATCTTCCCTGCGCTTCCAATGACACGTCCTTGAGCCTTGCGCTTGTCCAGAATCACGGGGTATGACATGCCCAGGCATGTCCTGAACAAGGCCTAACTCCCTTTTTTACTATCAGACACAAACACACATGCCCTGGATTCACAGCCCTGACATGCCTAAACAAGTCTACTTGCCACCTGGCTGGTTGCCTCTTGTGAGCATTTTAATTCCTGTTAATATTCCTTGTCTTTTTGCTGTAGGGAGGGGGGCAGAATAAATTTTATTAAGGCCATGCTTCGTGCAGTTACATGTACATGTGGATTTGAGGGCTCAATTGACAAAATATGTGTTTTTAGATTTTTACAAAGGTAGAAACCAGCTGCAGGTTTTAAATGTTTTTCCCCCCCACTGCATTCGAGAAAATGATTTTAAAACCTCCTAGAAATAAATACCTTTTAGAAAAAAAGGGGGTTAAATGCAAGCCCTGGCTGTCTTCTAGGGGCTCCTTTTTTCCCAGCTTTTGAGGCGCTGATTTTTAAAACTCCACAAAAATTAAAAGCATCATTAGGCTAGAATGATTAGAAATAAAAAGCATTTTTTTATTTCACAGCTCCCCAAAGTAGGGCTTGTTTCTCAAAAACACAGGCCTCTGTTAATTATTTACTTTATTTAGCTTATTCTGTTTGTTTTGAATGTCCATAGAATTAGTCTAGGGTTAAGCTAATCATGTACCCAGAGGCTTGACTGCCTTGACTTCTTGATGGGGGTTAGGTTCAACACGCCTTATCTGAAAATAGGTCTGCTAGGGTTACTCTTGCTTATCTTGATGGGCTTAGGCCAACAAGTCACTTCTGCTTGCCGTATCTGTAAATAGGGCAGTTACTTCCGCATAGGGCTGTGATCTGCTGACGTAATCACCACCACGTGGGTTTGTTTACTTTGATGATGTCACTGATCAAAAGTGCTGATAATTTTCATTAAAAAAGGTATACACTATTACTACTTATATGTGTGTGTGTGTATGTATGTATATGTATATGTATATATGTATACACACAGACACACATTTTGTACAAATATCTGAGGTGGAATGTAGCATTAGCAAAGCAATGGGAGGGCTTCATTAGAAAGACCTGTGTTATAAATAACATATCCAATAACATGTCTACAAGTTTAAACAGACAGGGAAATGTACATTCAGACACTTTTTGCTGAATACTCTCAAGAGCTCATAAACCTTTTTAAAAACATGTTTCCAAATTATCTTCCATTTCTTTACTTATATCTTTTTTGTCTTACATTATTTTATTAATTTTTCATTCCCTTGTTCTCCCCAATTTCTCTTTCTGTATGCTTGCCTATGCAGAGCTCCCCTACTTTTTCCAATTAACTATAGCACTAATACTAAATATTCCAGAGCAAACTCGATATTAAATAACAGCAACATCAATAATAGTAAGTACAGATTGACCATAATCAGCTGTATATAACATGAGCTGCCATGGAGTTGGAACTGGTAGTAGAAACTTGCAAATTAGTATTTAATTTAGCTTTCATTAATCAGACCGAGAATTATTGGAGTTGTAACTGAACACAGTTTGAGAGCCCAAGTTGGAACAGAAAGGTTTAAACCCACCCAGGAATTGGATTTACTTAAAAGAGTCTGCAGAAGAAATAACAGAATAACAGAGTTGGAAGGGACCCTGTACCATTTCAGACAAGTGGCTGTCCAATCTCTTCTTATCCTTATTAATTATTATTACTATTAATTAATATATTACTATTATTATTAAAGCTCTTCTACATTAAAACATGCCTACGTGCCTGCGCAAATGCCTCCTAAACATTTGTATTATGTATATAATGAGAAATACAAGAAAGGACAGTACCATTATATGTATACAGGATCAAGTTTATTCTTTTTTAAAAAAAATGCCCTCCTCTTATATTCCAGATGGTAAGACAGTACTGGCATCTTTTATCCAAAGAATAGGCTTGATAACAGCCAGGGACCTATCAGTGTAAGTAGGCAGTAAAATCAGATCCAACAAAGGGGTGTGTGTGGGGGGGCGGGGGGGGGATAAAGCCTTTCTCTGCAAGGAAAAGAAAATGTGTATGTGTGCACACACGTGTGCATACACTCTTGGATGTATCTGTGATAAGCACACAGGTGACACTTTGACAACTGAGTTCCATTTTTTTTTCTCTGGTTGGTAAATGCTTTTGACAAAGGCAACCCATACTAATTCTCTGCAAGGGAAATGCATTTTAGGTAAGACTTAATAAAAGATTAAGAAAACGTAATTTCAGGTACTTTGGCAAAGTGGAAAAATACCAGAGTGTTGGTAAAACTGCTGAATGAACAAAAGATATTCTTGTCCTCCAGATAGATGCTGATCCAGATAGCCATATCCTGTTTTTGTAACTGCACGTACTCCTCTGCAACTGTCATCTGTAAACTCTCTTCCTGATAAGAATGTATAGAAAATAGCCATATAAGGAACAATGCCCAACCAGGAAATGGTGGGGTATAAATATGTTCGTTGATACACCCTTCAGGGTTCAGACCCTTTGCTTTGTTTAGCTCTCTGAACCTGCACAATAAAAACCTTTCCTTTCCTAAAGAGCTGGTGTGAAGTCTCTTCTTTCTACAACAGTTTCATGGTGACCATGAAGGGACTTCACAGCGAGGTGATGTTTTGCTGAGGGCAGCCCGACCCCTTGAACCCGATGAGAGGCCACTCCTGAAGCATTCTCCAGACGCCACGGGGGATAGTCCCTCTGGGAGATGGTAGTGACACCTCTGCGGGGTTGACGGTGCTGACGGCTAGTCCAAGATCCCTTGAGGGAAGGAAAGGAGGTCTGAACTGAATCCTGGCCAGGACAAGTGTGAAGACGCCTCAGGTGAGTATGTGTTAAAAGTGTAAAGTACCTATCTCACTTGAAGATAGAAGACGGGGCCTGATCACCCTCCTGGACTCGGGACATTGTTCCTAAAGTAGTCCATGTTAGGTTGTGTGGGAGGTTAAGCCATTGCAGTTCCTATTGGCGACTGTTGGAACGTCCGGCACCGTAGGTCAGTGGCAGTGTTCTTAGGATGGGGGGGCGAAGTAGCGTTGCCAGCACGCCGATGGAATGCATGTTAAAAGGTTTTGATGACTATTTCAATCACACCCAGTATAGGGTCCCCTATCCCAGGGTGACAAAGGAGAGGTTGAGGTTTCTATGTGAAGAGCAGTGGCCACATATGGGTGTTGGGTGGCCGCCAGAGGGGACATTTAACAACCAGCATATCGATGACCTATTATCCATGATAGCTGCCAATGAGGAGAAGTACCCTAATCAATTTCAGTACATAGACCAGTGGGGGGATGCAGTAGCAGAAAAGGCAGATGATTTGTTACGTCAGGCTGAAATGGTTCGTCTCTGTGTTGCCAGACCTAAGGGAAAGAAGCTAAGGGTTGTGTCAAAACGGTTTAAGGATGTGAAAATATCCGAAACCCAGTTGTCCGATACTAAGAAAGAGGTGTTGGTCGAAGAGGAGGAAGTAGTACTTAGACCCCCTCCCTATGTACCGTGTCCACCCCCGCTGCCTCAACTGTTAGCAGCAGTAGCTGCAGTGCCAGGAAAAGAGCAGCCTGTGGTAAGGAAAAAGCAGAGAAGAAAGGTGCCGACGGCTCCTAAGGATGAGGAGGATCAGTCTGTAGCTGAAAGTGGTGAGCTGAGTGAGGGTGAGGATGGTGAAAAGGAGGAAGGGCTAGCTGCTGGAGTAGGTGTCTCAGTAGGGGTGATGACACGGTCGGCCACAGCTAAGGCAGCGGCTGCAAAGTGTGAGTTTTTGGCTCCCCTAAGGCAAACTGACCAGCAAGTAATAGATCAACATGGTCAGGCAGAGTTTCGACCTATGTTCCAGTATGTCCCCTTCACCACCACGGATCTTTTGAATTGGAAGCAGCATTATGGTCCTATGACTACTAAGCCAATGGAGATGGCAGACTTGTTCCAGACCATTATGCAAACCCACAACCCCACATGGCAGGATGTTCAGCAGTTGTTCAACACATTATTAACTGCTGAGGAGAAAGAGAAATGGAGGGCTGCAGTTAGGAAATGTGTCAGCAACAGGTACCCTAATGTGCAGGATATCCAGGCAGAGATATTGGCAAGGGCACCAGAGCAGGATCCAGGCTGGGATATCAGAAATGCAGCACAAATGACATTGTTGAGGGAATACCAGAACTTGACAGTAGAGGCACTTCGTAAGGCAGGAAAGCCCCCTATGAATATGTCTAAGCCGTCTTTAGTGACTCAGGGAGCAGATGAAAGTCCAGAAGGTTTTTGCAAAGGTTGATTGAGGTTTATGAGTTGTATACGCAAATAGACCCGAGACATGCAGCCAATGTACGAATGTTAAATGAAAGGTTTATAGCACAGAGTTATGATGATATTAGAAAGAAGTTGCAGAGATTGGAAGGAGCCTTGGGAAAAAATACCAGTGAATTACTGGAGGTGGCTAGAAAAGTGTATGTTAATAGGGATAAGGTAGAGAAGAAAGAGAAAGAAGCACAGATGCATAAGAAGATGGAATTGTTGACAGTGGCACTGCAAGGAAAGACATTGCTCGGTCCGAATCAGTGTGCCAATTGTGGGGAGGAAGGACACTGGCAAAGAGAATGCCTGAGACGAGGGATGAGAGGATGAGGTTGGAGGGGAAGACCAGGTTATGGAAGAGGCATGGTACCTCCCAGGTTCCCCTTCAGAGGAGGAGGGGCTAGAGGAAACCAAGGAAATAGAGGTGGAAGAGAAAGCGAGTGTGAAGTAGAAGGGATTGGATTGGCAGGAACGAGTTCGACTGATTGACGGGGACCGGGCTTGGTGGAGACCCCCCCTGAGCCTTTGGTTACCATGAACGTAGGGGGTCACCAGACAACGTTTTTGATAGACACAGGAGCTGGACGATTGGTTGTAAATAGTCCAGTATCAGCGCCTGGACCACATAAAATACAGGTCCAAGGAGTGTCGGGACAAGTATTGGGACGACAGGTCCTAACACCTGTAACATGTCTGTTTAATGGAGCTCAGATCCAACATGAGTTTCTTTATATCCCTGAATGCCCAATACCTTTGTTAGGCAGGGATCTGCTTAGCAAACTAGGAGCCACTATCTCTTTCGATGAAGGCCAGCAAAAAATCAAAGTAAAGCATCAACCAGAGGCAATGTGGAGACTTTTGGTAGCTAGGACATCAATGGGGGGGGGATCAAGAAGAGAAATGGAGGGAATTCGAGGTACCAGGCATATGGGCAGAGGATAACACACACACACACCCTGGGTTTGCAGCCCATCATCCTCCAGTGATTGTGGAGGTAAAGCCATTGGCAGCACCAGTCCATATATGTCAGCGGTCATGCTCCAATGAAGCTACAGTATAGTGTCAATATATGAAAGTATCCAACAATACTTGAAAGCAGGGATTTTGGTGCCCATCCAGTCACCCTGGAATACACTGATACTGCCAATCAAAAAGCCGGATGGCTCTTATCGCCCTGTGCAGGATTCACGGGTTATTAATTCAATGACGGTGACCATTCACCCAGTGTTGCCAAACCCCTATACACTTCTTAGTTTAATTCCACCGACCGCTAAATGGTTTTCTGTGATAGACTTGAAGATGCATTTTTCACGATTCCAGTTCACAAAGTTAGTCAGCTGCTGTTTGCCTTTGAATGGGAAAGCCCAGGGACAGGACAGAAAAGGCAGTATACGTGGACCCGGCTTCCCCAAGGATTTAAAAATTCACCTACTTTATTTGGTACCACTTTAGGTAAGGACTTGCAGTACTATGTGCCTCAACAGCCTGGGGATACCATTTTGCAATATGTGGATGATGTCATGATAACAGACAGAACGGAAGACGCATGTTGGAACAATACTAAGGCTCTTTTGCTTCTGCTTTTGAAATGCAGTTATCGAGTATCTAAACAGAAAGCACAGTTGGTGAAGCAGAGAGTGAGGTATTTGGGATATGATATTGAAAAAGGTCATAGAGCCTTAGGACAGGAAAGAAAACAAGCAGTTCTGGCTATTGCAGAGCCAACAAATAGGAGACAACTGAGAGGGTTCTCAGGGTTGGCAAGTTTTTGTAGAATTTGGATTCCAAATTTTGCACTGTTGGCAGCCCCACTCTACACAGCTACAAAGGGGGGTGATTCTGAGCCTTTTCATTGGGAAGGGGAACAGAAAAGGGCTTTCAAGGATGTCAAACTTGCTCTTACAGCAGCACCAGCTTTAGCTTTGCCTAACCTAGAAAAAGCCTTCAATCTGTATGTGGACACTAAAAAGAACATTGCGTTGGGGGTGTTGACAAATTAAATTAAATAAATAAATAAATAAATTAGGCCAGTGGCAATGACCTGTGGCATACTTATCCAAACAGTTGGATGGTGTGGCACAAGGATGGCCACATTGTTTGAAGGTTTTAGTGGCTATAGCACTCCTTTTGCAGGATTGTGACAAATTGACCTTCTCGTGCCCCGTAAATGTCCACACTCCTCATGCAGTTCAATCCATCTTGGATAATAAGGGACATTTATGGATAAGCAATCAAAGACTCTTCAAATACCAGGCAATGATGATTGAGAATCTGCAGGTTGGACTGGTTGTTTCCAGTCGATTGAACCCAGCCACTCTTATGCCAATAGAGACTGAGTTGGAACACAATTGTTTGCAAGTATTGGATAGTGTCTATGCCAGTCGGCCAGATCTGTCAGATATGCCTTTACAAGAGGCTGAGCTAAATTGGTATACAGATGGTTCTAGTTATATGCACGAAGGACGACGGGTTGCGGGTTATGCCATTGTAGATGACGATGAAGTGGTGGAAAGTGGACCCTTAGGGACTGGACATAGTGTGCAGGTAGCAGAATTGTGGGCTCTTATCAGAGCGCTAGAGTTAGCAGAAGAAAGAACGCTGAATGTGTGGACAGACAGCAAATATGCCTTCTTAACGCTGCATGCACATGGTGCTGTATATAAGGAAAGAGGGTTTAGGGATTCAACTGGTAAATATGTACAGCATGGGCACCTGATTCAATGTCTCATTGATGCGGTTCAGAAACCATCCAAGGTGTCAGTAATGCATTGCAAAGGACATCAGAAAGGGAATGATAAGGTGGCAAATGGAAATAGGAGGGCAGATCTTGAAGCCAAATGTGTGGCTAAAAAGACAGGGGCTACACCGGATTTATCAATACATGTAGCCATGGATCTGGGAGTATTGCCCACAGAAATGAAACCAATATACTCTCAGCAGGAATGTACAAAGGCAGTGAACAACCTCAAAGCAACTGTGAGTGAGGGTTGGTATGTGTTACCGGACAAACGCATCTTTGTACCAACATCTGTGGCATGGACGTTGGTTCAGGTGTCTCATGGAGCTACACATATGGGGAAGACAGGGTTGGAAGCTGCATTAGGAAGAGACTATTTTATTGATGGACTTGCAGGCATAGCAGCGTGTGTTGTATCCCAGTGTGTGACTTGTGCAAAGGTTAATCCCCAGCAAGGGCCTCTTATGCCACCGGGAACCATACCTATGTCATACTTCCCAATGGACTCTGTAATGATAGACTTCACAGATATGCCTCTGAGTGGTTTATATAAGGCTATGTTAGTGATAGTTGACAAGTACACGGGGTGGCCTGAAGCGTTTCCTGCAAAGACTAAGCAGGCGAGAGAGATTGCAAGAATACTCCTGAAGGAATTGATTCCCAGGTTTGGGAAACCTTCTTTCATCTCATCAGACAATGGTCCTGAGTTTGTTCATCAAATCAATCAAACTTTAGCCCAAGCAGTGGGGTCTAAATGGAGGTTTCACAGTGCGTTCCATCCTCAGTCTTGAGCTAAGCTGGAGCGGATGAACCGTACCCTAAAGGTCTTAAGGTCTATGTAACAAAAGGATCATGAAAAGAATGAGATGTTTAACCTCTCAGGATAGCTACCACCACTGGTTCTACTGAAGCAAGCCTTGTGCTGACAATTGGGGGGTGGGGGTGTCTTGTTGGTTTGATTTTGAGTTCCACCTCATAAACAGGTATTGTTTTTTTATCTTAGAATTCAGTATTCAGGTTGAAAGGATATAAAAAAATAATGGCTGGATCATGAAACCCTTTCCTGTAAGCATACCTACTATAAGATCTTAAAGTTCATTTTCTAGAAACATGTTAGCCCAAGACTGTATTGCCAAATAAATAAATATCATGATTCAATTTGCATTAAATATCTTTGTGGATTCCACTCAATTATGTTGTTGTTAGCTGCAAAGTCGTGTCCGACCCATCGGGACCCTATGGACAACGTTCCTCCAGGCCTTCCTGTCCTCTACCATCTTCTGGAGTCCATTTAAGCTCACGCCTACTGCTTCAGTGACTCCATCCAGCCACCTCATTCTCTGTCGTCCCCTTCTTCTATTGCCCTCAATCTTTCCCAGCATTAGGCTCTTCTCCAGTGAGTCCTTCTTTCTCATTAGGTGGCCAAAGTATTTGAGTTTGAGCTTCAGGATCTGGCCTTGTAAAGAGCAGTCAGGGTTCATCTCCTCTAGGACTGACTGGTTTGATCACCTTCAAGTCCAAGGGACTCGCAGGAGTCTTCTCCAGCACCACAGTTCAAAGGCCTCAATTCTTTGGCGCTCAGCCTTTTTTATGGTCCAAATTTCACTGCCATACATTGCAAATGGGAAGACCATAGCCTTGACTATACGCACTTTTGTTGACAGGGTGATGTCTCTGCTTTTCAGTGTGCTGTCTAGATTTGCCATGGCTTTCCTCCCCAGGAGCAAGCATCTTTTAATTTCTTGGCTACAGTCCCCATCTGCAGTGATCTTGGAGCCCAGAAAAATAAAATCTGTCACTACCTCCATTTCCTCCCCATCTATTTGCCAGGAATTGAGAGGGCCAGATGCCATGATCTTGGTTTTCTTAATGTTAAGTTTCAACCCAAGTTTTGCACTCTCCTTCTTCACCCGCAACAAGAGGCTCTTTAGTTCTCCTTCACTTTCTGCCATTAGAGTGGTATCATCTGCATATCTTAGGTTGTTGATATTTCTTCCGGCAATCTTAATTCCAACTTTTGATTCCTCTAACCCTGCCTTTCTCATGATGTGCTCTGCATATAAGTTAAATAGGCAGGGCGACAGTATACAGCCTTGCCGGACTCCTTTCCCAATTTTGAACCAATCAGTGGTTCCGTGTCCAGTTGTCACTGTTGCTTCTTGGCCCACATATAGGTTTCTCAAGAGACAAATAAGATGGTCTGGTACGCCCATCTCTTCAAGAACTTGCCACAGTTTGTTATGATCCACACAATCAAAGGCTTTAGCATAGTCAATGAAGCAGAAGTAGATGTTTTTCTGGAACTGCCTAGGTTTGTCCATGATCCAGCGTATGTTGGCAATTTGATCTCTAGTTCCTCTGCCTCTTTGAAATCCTGCCTGTACTTCTGGTAGTTCTCGATCCACATACTGCTGGAGTCTAGCTTGTAGGATTTTAAGCATAGCTTTACTAGCATGAGAAATGAGTGCAATGGTGCGATAGTTTGAACATTCTTTGGCACTGCCTTTCTTTGGAATTGGAATGTAAACTGATCTTTTCCAATCCTGTGGCCACTGTTGAGTTTTCCAAATTTGCTGGCAAATTGAGTGTAGCACTTTTACTGCATCATCTTTTAAGATTTTGAATAGCTCAGCTGGAATACTGTCACCTCCACTAGCTTTGTTGTTGCTCGGCTTTTCTAAGGCCAACTTCACTTTACATTCTAGGATGTCTGGCTCGAGGTCAGTGACCACCTTATTGTGATTATCAGGGACGTTAAGCTCATTCTTGTATAGTTCTTCTGTGTAATTTTGCCACCTCTTCTTAATCTCTTCTGCCTCTGTTAGGTCCCTGCCATTTTGGTCCTTTATCATGCCCATTTTTCCATTAAATATTTCCTTCATCTCTCCAATTTTCTTGAAAAGATCTCTGGTCCTCCCTATTCTATTGTTTTCTTCTATTTCTTTGCACTGTTCATTTAAGAAGGCATTCCTATCTCTTCTAGCTATTCTCTGGAATTCTGCATTCAATTGGACATATCTCTCTTTTTCTCCCTTGCCTTTCGCTTCCCTCCTGTCCTCAGCTATTTGCAAAGCTTCCTCAGACAGCCATTTTGCTTTCTTGCATTTCTTTTTCTTTGGGATGGTTTTGGTTGCTACCTGTTGTACAATGTTGCGAACCTCTGTCCATAGTTCTTCGGGCACTCTGTCTATCAGATCTAATTCCTTAAATCTATTTGTCACCTCTACTGTATATTCAACAGGGATATGATTTAGTTCATACCTGAGTGGCCTAGCACTTTTCCCTACTTTCTTCAGTTTAAGCCTAAATTTTACAACGAGAAGCTCATGGTCTGAGCCACAGTCAGCTCCTGGTCTTGTTTTTACTGACTGTATAGAGCTTCTCCATCTTTGGCTTTAGAGCATATAGTCAATCTGATTTCTGTGTTGACCGTCTGGTGATGTCCATGTGTAGAGCCGTCTCTTGGGTTGTTGGAAAAGAGTGTTTGCTATGACCATCGTATTCTCTTGACAGAATTCTATCAGCCTGTGCCCTGCTTCATTTTGCACTCCAAGGCCAAACTTGCCTGTTATTCCGGTTATCTTTTGGCTTCCTACTTTAGCATTCCAATCCCCCATGATGATAAGAACATCATTTTTTGGTGTTAGTTCTATAAGGTGCTGTAGGGCTTCATAGAACTGGTCAATTTCACCCTCTTCAGCACCGGTGGTTGGGGCATAGACTTGGAGTACTGTGATATTGAATGGTTTGCCTTGGATTCGAACTGAGATCATTCTGTCATTTTGAGGATTGTATCCCAGTATTGCTTTTCCTACTCTTTTATTGACTATGCAGGCTACTCCATTTCTTCTGAGGGATTCTTGCCCGCAGTAGTATACCTGATGGTCATCTGAATTTAGTTCACCCATTCCTGTCCATTTTATTTCACTGATACCTAAGATGTCGATGTTCAGTCTTGTCATCTCTTGTTTGACCACGTCTTTTCTCTAGACTAGCCAAACCCAAATCCTGCAGCCGTTCTTTATATGTTTTAGTCTCCAGGCCCTTAATCATCTTAGTTGCTCTTCTTTGCACTTTTTCCAAAGTCTCAACATCTTTTTAGTAATGTGGTAAGCAAAACTGGATACAGTATTCCAGGTGTGGTCTTACTAAGGCTTTATATCACGTGATTTTGATTCTATGCCTCTGTTTATACAACCAAGGATTATATTAGCTTTTTTTGGCTGTTGCCACACACTGCAGGCTCATGTTTAAGTGATCCTCCACTAGGACTCCAAGGTCCCTCTCACCATTACTGTTTTTGAGCCAGGTTTTGCCTAATCTGTACTCCTACCTTTGGTTTTTCCTGCCTAGGTGTAAAATCTTGCTTTTCTCCACATTAAATTTCATGTTGTTGGATAGGGTCCATTGTTCAAGTCTGTCAAGATCTTTTTGGATCCTGAGCTTGTTTTCCGGGGTGTTTGCTATTCCTGCCAGCTTAGTGTCATCTGCAGATTTGATGAGTTCCCCTTGTATTCCCTCATCTAAGTCATTTATGAAGATATTGAAGACTACTAAGCCTAAGACAGAACCTTTTGGTACCCCACTGCTTACTTCCCTCCATGTAGATACAGTACCATTAAGGACTACTTGTTGAGTATGGTTTGTCAGCCAGTTACAAATCCATCTCGTGGTGATGTTGTCTATCCCACATTTTTCTAGCTTACCAAGAAGTAGGTTATGGTCTACTTTGTCGAATGCCTTGCTTTAGTCTAAATATACACTACTATGTCCACAGCATTTCGCTGGTCTTCTAATTTAGTCACTCTGTCAAAGAATGAAATAAGATTGGTTTGGCAAGATCTGTTTTTAACAAACCCGTGCTGGCTACTAGTTATAACTTTATTTGTTTCTAGATGTTCACAGATATGTTTTTTTATTATTTTTTCCAGTATCTTCCCAGGTATTGATGTTAGGCTGATTGGTCTGTAGTTTTCTGGGTCTGTTTTTTTTTTCTTCCTTTTTTGAAGATGGGAACCACATCAGCTCTTTTCCAATCCTCTGGCAGTCCCCCAGTGCTCCAAGATTTTTAAAAGTTATGATACAGTGGTTCTGAGATAACATCTGCCAGCTCCTTCGGAACTCTGGGATGTCATCCATCAGGTCCTGGTGATTTATATTTTTATATTGTTATAAACAAATTCTGTTTTCTGTGGGTGCAAGTGTTTGTGTATCCCTCTGTGCAGGCACTTGTAACTGTCCCAGGACATCCTGCGAACAGCATATTTACTTATTAGTCCCAGAAATGGCCCATCTCACTCACAGAGGGACTCTGGGTGGAGTACAATGGTTCACAGCATTATGGCTGTGTTCTGAGTTGTTCAAATAGTTCTATTAAAAAGCAGTGGATTAAGTGGACAGTGCTTAGCACTCTTAAGTTTCTTGGTAAAGGAATAATTAATAAAGGGTGTAGCTTGGCCCAGCCTTAATTGAACTTAAGAGTAGTTTGCAATTATTAACTTAGCTGCCATAGAATTAAATGACTTTAAATATGACTAAATGTTCATCCAGTTTATAGGTTACAAGAACAGGAATTTTTGCTTCAACTGTGATATGATATCTATTTATTTATTGATCTAACATATGAAAAAGAGGCAATATAATTATAGCAGATCCAATAAAATTAATGGGATCTAGCTTGTAAGGAGCTGATTACAGTTGGTTTGCTCTAAGCATCACTAAGTTTGGATACAACATTTTAAAATTAAATATGATATAGACATAGTAGGGACACGGTGGCTCAGTGGGTTAAGACGCTGAGCTTGTCGATCAGAAGGTCGGCAGTTTGGCGGGTCGAATCCCGAGTGCCGCGTAGCAGAGTGAGCGCCTGTTACTCGTCCCAGCTTCTGCCCACCTAGCAGTTCGAAAGCACGTAAAAATGCAAGTAGAAAAATAGGGACCACTCCGGTGGGAAGGTAACAGCGTTCCGTGCGCCTTTGGCGTCTAGTCATGCCGGCCACATGACCACGGAGAAGTCCTCGGACAAGCGCTGGCTTTGAAACGGAGATGAGCACCGGCCCCTAGAGTCAGAAACGACTAGCACGCATGTGCGGGGGAACCTTTACCTTTACCTTTTATAGACATAGTGCATTGTGAATAAATCTGAGATGCGTGTTTTCATAATACAATAAAAGCAGTAAAATAGCACACAATTTGAATAATGGCTAGAGAATATAGCCTAAAGGAAGGTTATAGAATGTTAACTCTCCCATGGAAATTGCTTTCTCTGAGGCACTTCTCAGGGTAGAAAGCAATTGGATTTTCTCTTGCACAAACCACATTAAAATGAATGTGACCTTTATTTTTACAGGTCTTCTGGTGGACAACTTCTGAATGAATACTGCCTACATGATCAAATTAGGACCTACATTAATGGTATAACACTCTCTCTCTCTCTCTCTCTCTCTCTCTCTCTCTCTCTCTCTCTCTGTGTGTGTGTGTGTGTGTGTGTGTGTGTGTGTGTTTGTGTATGTGTTTAAGAATTTAAATGTTTTCTTCACACTAGCTTATATCTACCACCACTACACACCTACCCACACACTCACAGAGAGTTTGTAACTTTGAAGTGGAATGCTGTTTTGTCCTAAACAGTATTTTCAATACTTTATATGGGAAAGAAAATGAAAATTAATATAAGACCTATGGAGCACAAAAGAAGTCATTTGTCTTCTTGATTATATATTTGCTTGTCAGAGTTTGAGCTATTGCAGTGGCTGGCTCCTTTGTAATATAAAAACACACAAAAACCCGCCTGCAAACACCAAGAAACATCAGTGCAAAAATTATGATCATAAAATGCACTAGATACCTTAAAGAAGGTAGCTTTTCTTACAGAAAAAAGGGGGAAGGGAAGGGAAGGGAGAAATCTCTGGGAGAATGTAGATGTCAAGTTTCCAACGGATGAGCTCTTCAAAGGACTCTGAAGCATTGTTTACCTTAAAAGTCTTTTATTAGAGCCCTATAACACTGGCAATACTTGCTGGAAGCTGGAATCTGAATTCCCCTCCTCTTAGCACAATATTAAGCACAATTCTCCTCCTTTCATTGCTGTCATTAATCACATTCTCCAATTAGTTTGAAGGGTCAGTTTTCCCTTCTCTTAGACAACTTGCAAAATTCTTATCTTCTCTTATTTCAAAACAGCCTTGAGAGACATTCTTCCTCGTCCCCCAGCATCAACTGATTCTAGCTCTAAAAGTAACACACAAGTTTTAAATATGAAATAGCTGCTTCTTCATCTTTTGTCAAAGCAAGAACATCTGATGTTAGCAGCGTTGACATCCGCCCCCCCACCCCTTACAAAAAGGACAGATTCTGTAATGTAAACAAAAACATAAATTAGGAGCTGACTTTTGTTGGGGTGATTCTCATAAAAGTTTTTTTTTGAAAATTTTATTAAATATAAATTTAAAAACAAAAGTGGACATGATTCAATTTCCCTAGCTACAGCACTACTATTAGTATTATCTTATGTTACAGAAAGAAATAACAAAAACCTAAAATACAATCTATAACAGGACAGAGTATAAAAAACTGTACATATAAGATCTGTCAGTTTTTTTTAGTAAACTGTCATTCAGTCCTCAGTGTTATATTTACGTATCTTTCAGTTATGTCCATTATATAGATGCTAATAAAAAATCCTTACATTATCAACCAATCAAACAATTTTCATCTCAGTGATCCTCCTTAACTCTAGCCAATTGTACAAATTTTGCCAAATTTCATAATACTCCGTTTTGTTCTTATTTTTGATCTCTAGGGTTAACCTATCAATTTCAGCGCAGGATAAAATTTTATCTATTATTTCTTCTTCAGTGGGTGTTTCCTTTCTTTTCCATTTTTGGGCATATGCCAGTCTTGTTGCGGTTAAGATATGTACTAATAAGTAGAGAGATGCTTTACTGAAATTATCGTTAATAATCCCTAATAAAAAGATTTCTGGTTTTAAATCAATTTTTTGTCGTAATATTTCTTCCAACCAATTTTTAATCCACTGCAAAAAACTTTTCGCTTCTGAACATTCCCACCACATATGATAATAAGTCCCTGGAAGCCTTCTGCATTTCCAGCATATTGGTGAGATTTTTTTATCTATTTTTGCTAACCTTGTAGGGGGAAGATGCCATCTATAAAACATCTTGTACAAATTCTCTTTATAGGAGGTGGCTAGCGTTAACCACCTATTTCTATCCCATAGTAGTTGCCAATTATCTAAGTCAATATTATAACCAAAATTTTTACTCCAGGTTAACATTGTTTCTTTTATCTGTTCTTCTAATAAATCCTGTTCTAATAAATATTGGTATATCTTTTTTATCATTCGATCTTCTGTTCCTAGAAGAATTTTATCTAATTGTGTATGCTCTAATTTTATCCCTGGTTCTTTTTTATCTTTTCTGTATCGTGACTGTATTTGTAAGTATGCCCACCATTCCAACTCTACACCATCTTCTGATAATCTTTTTCTTGTTTTCAGGTCTCCATTTTCATCTAAGAGATCTTTATATGTAATTACACTTCCTAGATTTATAAATTTTGGGTGCATAAAAATCTCTAATATGGATAGCCAATTGGGAATTTCTATATAGTTAATTTTTTTAAATTTTTATCCACACATCTAATAGTGCCCGTCTAATATGATGATTCTGAAAATACTGATGAGCCCTATATTTTCCATCTCACATTATAGCATGACACCCAATTTGCATGTCATGACCTTCTAAGGCTAATAGTCTTCTATTCCTTAAATGTATCCAATCCTTTATCCATACCGCTATTGCTGCTTGATAATATTTTTCCCAATCTGGGAGGCTGAGCCCTCCTCTTTCCTTTGCGTCCTGTAATAATTTTAATTTGATTCTCGGTTTTTTACCTTTCCAGATAAATTTAGATGTAACTATTTAAATTTTCAAAAAAATCCTTACCTAATTTAATTGGTACACATTGGAATAAAAAGAGTAATTTGAGCAGTATATTCATTTTGATTGTCACTATTCTTCCCATAAAAGAGAGCTGCAAGTTTTTCCATCTATCTAGGTCTACTATAATTTGGTCCATTAACTTATCATAATTTTCTCTTTTAAGTGTAGTACATCTTGCTGATAGTTGGATCCCCAAATACTTTACTCTTTTAGATGTCTGGATGTCAATTTTTTCTACTAACTCAGTCTCTTGTAAGTTGGACATATTTTTAACGAGCATTTTAGTTTATTCTTTGTTAATTTTTAATCCCGCAACATCTCCATAATTTTCCAGCACCTGTAATAATCTTGTTCCAGATTCTAAAGGGTCTTCCAAGATGAAAACTAAATCATCCGCATAAACCTGTAGTTTAAATGTCTCTTTTCTGATTTCTAATCCTTTAATCATCTTATCTTTTTGGATTATTCTTGTGAGTACTTCTAAAGAAAGAATGAATAATAAAGGAGATAGTGGACAGCCTTGTCTCATACCTTTTTGTATTTGAATGCTATTTGTTAATTCTCCGTTTATGATTACTTTTGCCTCTTGCTTGGAATAGATTGCTTTAAACATATTTATAAATTTTTCTCCGAATTCCATCTGTTTGAGTTGAGTCAACATAAAATTCCATTTGACATTATCAAACGCTTTCTGAGCATCGACAAAAATTAATGCCACTTGTTTTTCGCTATGAAATTCATAGTATTCTAAGATGTCTAGTATGATCCTGACGTTATGTCTAATTTGTCTTTTAGGCAAGAAGCCGTTTTGGTCAGTATGAATAAATTCCACTAAATATTTTTTTAATCTTTCTGCCATTATAGTCGTGAAAATCTTGTAATCCATGCTCAGTAAAGAAATGGGTCTATAATTTTTAATGCAGGTCTAATCAGAGTTTTCTTTAGGGATTAGTGACATGATTGCTTCTTTCCTTGAGTTTGGAATTTTTGCTGTGTTTAGTACCTCATTAAATAAATCCAATAGGGTTGGGACCAAAAGTTCTTGGAGGTTTTTATATATTTCGTACAGTAGTCCATCAGGGCCAGGTGTTTTATTACTTTTTTGTTTTTTTAATAGCTTCCATAATTACCTGAACTGTTATATCTTTATTTAATATATTTTGAAATTCTTCTGAAACCTTTGGTAGGTCTGCTTTCATAAGATATTGTTAAATTCTTTCCTCAGTGATCATTTCCTCCTCTTTATAAAGATTTTTATAGAATTCATACGTTACCCATTTTTTCCCATCATTTTGATGTACAGTACTATCTCCCCTGCTTGATTACGTAATTTACTAATCCATCTATTATCTGTTTTTTCAATCTATAGGCCAGCCATCTCCCAGGTTTATTTGCCTGCTTAAAATAATTTTGTCTAATGCTTTTTATTTTTTGTGCCAATTCTCCCTTTTCTATAATATTCAATTTATGCTTATTTAAATCCAACTGTTGTTTTAAATCTCCACATTGTGGGTTTTTTTGTAGTTCTAATTCTAATTTTTTATGTTCATGCTCTAAACATTTTTGATATTGCCTTTTCTTTTTATATTCATTGGCCATATACGCAATTGCAGTTCCTCTCATAACTGCTTTGGCCATATCCCATAAATTTTGAGTGCTAGTCTCCTTTTTCCTATTTATCTGGAAGAATGTCCGCATTTGTTCCTCCATCTTATGTTTAAATTCTGTTTGGTTTAGGATTGCCTTTTTAAGAGTCCACCTCCTTGTTGTTGTCTTCTGTTCTTTCCATTTAATTACAATGGGATTATGATCTGCCCAAGTATTAATATCTATTATTATATCATCAATATCTGAATTTAGTTCTTTTGTTGTCCAGACCATATCAATTCTAGACCACGACTGATGCTGCCCTGAATAGTACTCTACGTAAATTGCTTTTCATTCAAATTTCTCTCCCTCCAACTATCTTGAATATTTAATTCTTCCACCATTTTAAAAAAAGTACCGGGTAATATTCTCCTGGTTCGTTTCCTAACTTCCTCACTCTTATAATCTAATTCTCTGTCTATAATTGTATTAAAATTGCCAATTATACAAATGTTCTCATAATCCATATCAGCAATAACCTTATGCAATTTCTTATAAAATTGTCTTTGTTTTTCATTGGGGGCATAAATTCCTACCAGGGCAACCTTTTTTTTATTCAAGGAAATTTCAATAATCAATATTCTACCTTCCTCATCTCGAAAAATTTGTCTTGCTGGGATTCTTTCTTTAACATATATCACAATTCCTCCTTTCTTCTGCTGTGAAAGCGATACAAATTTAATCCCTAACTTAGGGTAGTTTAATAGATCCTGATCTTGAGTCTTTATATGTGTTTCTTGTAGAATTGTTATATCTAAATTTTTCTTACTGAGCTTATTCAAAATTATATTTCTCTTAGCTGGGGAGTTTAGTCCATTCACATTTAATGATAATACTGTTAATATTTCTATATTACTGCCTCTGTTTTGATCTTGTTGCCCTTGTCGGTCTATCTTCCTTAACTTCTTTGTGTCTACACTCATCATTGTTGTCATGGTGCATTCTCATTTTTTCTCTTCTCTCTGTTTCCTGTTCTTTGTCTTGTGATTCCCGTGTCTTTCTATTACAGACATGTCAAACACAAGGCCCGGGGGCCGGATCCGGCCCGCGAAGTGGTTTCATGTGGCCCACGAAGCCATCCTGGAAACAGTGAGGGAACGGCCCCCACTGCCTTGGCCCTGGCCCAGAGACCCTCCTTCTCCCACTCCTGCCCAGGCCCCCATAGGCACCCTTGATGCGAACGATGTAGAGCTGGCTCTGCCCACCCAGTAGGCCATACGCACTCTAGCCACGCCCACCCAGTAGGCCACGCCCACCCTGGCCATACCCACCTGGCCCCTTGAAGGCAACCACAGTGCTGATGCGGCCCTCAATGAAATTGAGTTTGACACCCCTGTTCTATTATATCTCTCTGCATTGTTCCCGTCTCTCAACTCTCTTTCTTCTAGTTCATCTTCATTGCCTAGATGCTGCTGGAAAAACTCTTCTGCTTTATCAATCGAGTCTAACCTATATCTCTCTTCTTGCCAGGTCACCACAATCCCTTCCGGCATCAGCCACCTAAAATTAATATTTTGTCTTATTAATTTTGATGTAATATGTTGGTAGGGCCTTCTCAGATCTCTTACCCTCCTAGGGACTTGTTTGAGGACAATTAGTTGTTTACCTCTATATTCTATTGGGTCGTCCCTTGTTCTGTGCAAAATCTCATCCCTAATTGACTTCTTCACAAATCTGATATGTACCTCCTTGGGTAAGTTATTTCTTCTCGCATAATTTGTGTGAATTCTATATATTTCATCAATCTCATTTGCCATCTCATCTTTCCCTGTCCCTAGGGCCCTTGCTAGCAAGTCCGTCATCATTTCCTCCCCCTTCTCTTCCTTCACGTTTTGGAAATGTAAATAGTGGTCTGCTTTCTCAGTTTCAAGCAGTATAATGGTTTTTTCTAACTCTTTATTTGCTTGCAAAAGTTTTTCATTCATTTCATCTACTCTTCTTTCCTCCTTATTCATTCTATCCTCCATTTCTAATAATTTCTGTTCATTTTTCAATATTTGCTGTTGAAAACCTTCAAATTTTCCGTCCATTGCTCCCATCCTCTCTTTGAGTTCTCCAGTATCATTCCTTATTTCACCTATTTCTCTTTTTAAATCCTCATGATTTCTCAACATAACCTCTTGCATGGATTGTAATATTGCTTGTATGTCTTTAAGTGAGCTTGCTCTCTCCTGCAGCATCATCTCCTCTATAGATCTTTGCCCTGCTGGGCTTAATTCTGCTGATGAGGCTTGGGTCATCTGCCTTCTTCCAGTCCCAACTCTCATGAGATTTGGGATGCTTGTCATCTTTCTAAATGACGTCAGCCAACCCTCCCACTTATACACAATCTTTGTCTTTCCCTCCACCATACCTGGGGAATTTATCGTTCTTCCAAAGTTATAATCACTAGCGCCTTATATCTTAACAATGCTAGATTTTGTTGCTAACACAATATCCAACCTATTACACCTATTACACTAAAACATAATAATCATTATTAATCAATTTCAAATATCTATATTCCAAACAGTCCTAACTTTTCTATATAGAAACATGTAACAATAATATAACCAATATTATTCAATTCTTTAACAATAAAAACCGGATTTCACAGTCAGGTCAGTTATGAATATTATTATATACAACAAGGGGAGAAATAGATTTTCTCTCCCTCCTTAAACATTCAACTTTTTGTTCCTAATTAGTCTCCTCCAAATCAATCATACCATAGGTTATCTTCAATTAATTCTTATTGGTCTAAATTCTCAAAACAATTACCATTTATCCCTTTTGTTTTAGAAACTTTTTGAAACAAATAGTTCACTTCTTAAGTTATGAGTATCACTCTTCCCTCCTTTGATACTAATTGGTTGTTAGTTTTTCTTCAAGATGTCCGCTTTCTCAGCTCAGTCCGCACTGTCACTCTTCAAGTTTATTTTGTTTTTTGTTAAACTCCTTCTTGGCTTTACTGCAAGAGCCAGAAAGAGAAACCACCCTTGATCTCCAGTCCTTACACCCTGTGAGCCTGTTGCTTTAAGGTCAGATCTCTTTTTTCCCCGTCTCCTTCTCGCCGTTATCTGACAGGGGACATGAATTCCCCTTTCGCTCTGGGGCCTCTCCTCTTCTCTTCTCTTCTCTTCTGTGAAATTCTCCAGAAAGATTTCACCATCCGGAACACTTACAAGAGTTCGCTGAATGTTTTTTCTGCCAGGTTAGATGAATCGCTGTCCCGCTGGCTCACCGCTATTTTTGACAGCTGTCATTTCTTAAGGCTGCCATAATGGGCCGTCTCCTTCACCCAGCTCTCTCCTAGGCTTTCCTGCTTTCTGCAGCTCGAACTGCCATCCTGAGCTGCTCAGCTGGGCGCCTCTGCTTCTAATCTCCCTCCGAGAGATCTGGGGCTTTTAAAAAAACCCACCGGGAACAGAGAAACAGCTGTGAGATCGGCACGCTCATTTGGAGTGGCGTCTCAACACTGCCATTCTGTTTGACAGCTGGCTCCGCCTCCCCCTCATAAAAGTTTTTGATGACATTGTCAGCTTTCACATTGCTAGATTTCACCCAGGTGGCTTCAGACAATGAGTATCCCTTCCATTGTACTAGGTACTGCAATTTTCCCTTAAAGATTCTAGAGTCAAGAATATGTTTCACTTCATAATGGGTCTGACCCGCTACTACGAGGGGTCCTGGTGCCTTCTTAGGGGGAGGTCTTAAAATGGAGGCCCGAAAAGGTTTTAGTAAGCTACAATGGAAAACCGGGTGATTTTTTCCCAAAGGTCTGGGGAGTTTCAATTCTACTGTGACCGGGTTGATGATTCTCACAATGGGGAAAGTCCCCAAGAATTTCGGTCCTAATTTCTTGTTGGGTAGTTTAAGGCGTAAGTATTTTGTTGACAAATAAACCTTTTCCCCAACTTGGAATGTCCTTTGGGGAGCTCTCTTTTTATCAGCCTGCTTTTTGTAGGACTCAAAAGTTTTTTTTAAGGCCATCTTTGTGTTTTTCCAAACTTCTTCCCAACCCCTCACCCATTGATCAAGTTTCTGGGAAGCAGAGGGCAACTGAGGGTATTCTGGTATGGGGTTGAATTCTTTCCCTGTGGCTACCCGGAAAGGACTGTAGCCGGTGCTGGTGTGTACTATATTATTGTAAGCCACCTCTGTGAAAGGGAGGAGGTCGGTCCAGTTTGTTGGTAAGAAACATAGCATCTAAGATATTGTTCCACCATTTTGTTGGTGGATTCTGCGGCCCCATTAGTAGCCAGGTGAAAAGCAGTTGATAGGCCTTGAGATGATCCAATTAATTTAAGAAAATTTCTCCAAAATTTCACTGTGAACTGCACCCCTCTGTCTGAAATTATTCGCCTAGGTGTGCCATGTAGCCAGTAGATATGTTTTAGGAACAACCTAGTGAGGAATTGGGCCAATTGGAGTCCTTTGCAGGCAATAAAATGAACGTGTTTTGAAAATAGGTCTATCACAGTCCAGATGACAGTATTTCCTCTACTCTCAAGTAGGCCTACTATAAAGTCCATAGCTATTTCTTCCCATGGTTGAGAAGGGTCGGCCACCATTTGCAGTAACCCAGGGGTTTTCCCTGGGATTCTTTTCATGGTGGCACATACAGTACAGCTCCTGACATGGATTAAAACGAGACATTCCCGGCCACCAAAATTGCTGGTGAATGAGATGTAGAGTTTTTAGATATCCAAAGTGTCCAGCCTGTTTGACATCATGGCTGTGTTTGAGAGCATTAAGACGGAGAGCTTCAGGCAAGTACAATTTCCCCCCCTTGTAAGCCGGACCATCCCTGCATGTTAGGGACATCTGATTGTCTTTGAACCATTGATCGGTGAGGAGTTCTCATTTTATTTTCTTTACCCCGGGGTCATCAGGATTAGGGGTCCTGTGAGCAGTGAGTTGGGCAGCATTTTGTGGACTGGAGATAATTGCCTCATTAACTTCTTCATGTTCGCTTTTGTACTGGGGCAATCTCGATAGTGCATCAGCTAGGAAGTTTTTTCTTCTTGGTATGTACTTTAGAGTAAAATTAAAACCGTTAAAGTACTGTGCCCATCGCACTTGCTTTGGGGACAAATTGCGGGGAGTTTTTAGTCCCTCTAAATTTTTGTGATCTGTCCATACTTCAAAAGGCACTTTGCTCCCTTCTAGATAGTGTTGCCAGTTTAATAGCCCCCACCTAATTGCGAAGGCCTCCTTCTCCCTGACTGTCCATCTTCTCTCGCTTTCAGTAAATTTCTTAGAGGTGTAGGCACAAGGTTGTAGGACTCCACTTTTATTCTTTTGTAGTAACACAGCTCCGACTGCCACGTCGCTGGCGTCAGGTTGAATTACGAAGGGCTCCCCTGGGCAGGGTTGCTTTAGAATCAGTTCAGCAGCAAATAGTCTTTTTAAATTCTCAAAAGCTGTCTGACAACTCATAGTCCATGCTAGTGGTTGGCCAGGTCATGGTTTTTGCCCTCCCTTACCCATTTTGATTAGTTCTGTAAGGGGTAGAGCAATCTCAGCAAAAGAGGGAATAAATTGACGGTAGAAGTTGGCAAACCCTAGGAAGCTCTGGAGCTGTTTGCGAGTCTTTGGGGGCTGCCATTCAATTATAGCTTTCACTATAAGGCACATGACAGGCTAATGATGCATCAGGAGCAGCCAGTATCGACTAGTACTTTCAAGTCTACTTGTGCCTCTGATTTAGGGATTATGAGTTTAGCAGGTAATGAAAAAGGTGGGATGTGTTGACTCACCATCAGGTTGTTTTCCCCTTCATCGTTGCTGTCAAAGCTGGGTAGAGTGGGGGCGAGTCCAGTCAGTGGGCCAGTGTCTTCCTGAGTTGGGGATGTAATCTGGGAAACGAGCTCCTGGGTAGCCCAGTTGGACTTTTCTCTCGGTGGCTGCTGTGCAGGTCTCCTCCTTGTTGCTGGTTCCAGTTTACTCTGCTGTTGCAGGTAGGGAACTGGACATTTCGCTGCTCGATGTCCCTACTGTCCACATCGAAAGCACTTGATTGGCAGGCCTGTAGGTGGCCTAGGTCTTTCGGAAGTACCAGTAGTTGGAGGTTTTTTGGGGGGTGGTAGTTGTTTGGGTTCTGGCTTTGGCGCAGCTTCAGGTGGGAGAGGCTTCTTATAGCGGGCGAGCTAGACATCTAATTTCACTGCTGCCTGGTACCATTCTTGCACCTGGTCAGGTACAGCTTGGTAGATCCATGCCTGAGAAAGGTGGTCATCCAACCCTTCTCTAAAATGATGAAGTATGGATTGCTCAGGCCATCTCTCTATCCAACCGGCAATCTTGCGAAAGTCCAGGGCAGGCTGGCCAGCTTGTTTTATCTTGTGGATTTGTTCTTCTGCTTTGAGGGCAATGGATGGGTCCTCAAATCTTTCTCTCAGCCCTAGAAGGAAAAGGTGGGGGTCCTCCAAGTCAGGGGCTTGCTCATTATATAAATTGTTCAAGCATTTGGATGCTTCTTCCTCTAGGCTGGACGCAATCACATCGACCATAGCACCTGGGTCCAGGTAGAGATAGACCCAGCGATTCAAGTGAGAGCGTACTTGGTTGAGGAAGAAAATCAGTTTCTCTGGGTCCCCATCGAAGGTTGCTCTGAAGGGTGGGCTCATCATTGGTTGCTGGGGCCCCCATTGCTGTTGGCCTCACCCTGGTTGTTGGTTTAATGGCTGCCAGGGTCCCCACTGCTGTTGTTGTGCCCCCAGATTCTGTAAAACACAGAGGAGTTGTGTTCACAATAAAATGTTTTATTTTGGGGTACACTGTACATGTTTGTATGGACATCACACAAAACAAGAGGTAATTGTACAAAACCAAAATACACATATATCTTCCCCTCACCCCTAATTTCCCAGGGGAATTCCCTGAAGATTCTTTATACATAATTTGGTCCAAAGTCAGGTGTAAAGCACCAGAGGGGCACTCTTATTTATAATGCCCCCTTCCATTTTAATGGCTACTAGAATGCAGATGGCCTTATGCTATAATCAACTTTACAGACTGAAATGCATGACCCTCTGCTTTCTATGTTTCCCAGGTTATTTAATTAATTTGAAGAGGCCCCCATCTTTTTAATAGCTTTACTATTTCAAGTCCCCCCCCCTTTTTTTTGGTTGCCTTCCTCCTTTTGTTTCCTTTCTTCCTCTTGGGCCCTTCCTTGCTACATTCATCAGTCAATTATATCCTTAGAGGGTTTGGGGAAATGTCACTCTCCTGCCCCACCCTCCATCTAATCTAATCATCCCTCCATTCATAACTGCATTAAAACAGATGCAAACAGTTTTGAGTAGTCTTGACCAGCCCTCTGTCTTTAGAATGGGTTGTGTGGTAGGTGTGGATGATGGGGGGGAGAGAAATAAGGATGGAAAAGAGAGAGAAAGTAAGTGAGATTGGGGTGGGGGGGAGCGAAGACTTCAGTCCTTCTTCAAATCCCCTGGTTTTGAGACCATATCTTGATCTGGTGCTGAGACAGGCAGAGGGAATGAGCAATTTCTACCCTTCGTCTCCAGGTGAAGTAGACATTGTAGTGGAATTCCTTCTCCAATTCCAGCACTTGCTGCCTGAGGTAGGCTGTACTGGAGTGCTTGGGCTCCCCTCCAGTGTAGCTGGGGTTGACTGGAAGAAGAGGCACAAAAGAAGTGGGGAGAAAGGAGGAGAAAAGAACAAGGGCAGGGTGGGTGGAGAGTGTGAAGGTTACTCTTCTGCCCTTTTAAAACAAATAAACAACTGCCTTCACTTGAAGAAGCCACTCATTCACACAGCCCACAAAAACAAATTGCAAACCACAGCTTCCCCCACCCACCCAAAATCTGCTCAACAGTTTGGATCTTTCCTTCCTTCCCTAATCTCGGAAACTTCTGAACGGGGGCCACTCCGTGGCACCCCAGGCTCAAATCTCTATCAACCCACTAAACACATCCCTCTTCCTCCGGCCTTGCACAGCCTTAAAATCTAAACATCCTGCATTAGAAACTCCCACTTCATTCTCAGCCAAAATGTGGGTAGCTGAACTCTTCAAAGCATTTAACTTTAAAGTTAATCTAGAGTAACCCCATTTACTTGTCAGTGTTTGGAATCCTTGCTGAGAAAGAGAGTGACGGTGCACTGGCTTAAGCTATGAATAGCAGGCCAAGTTTAAATCTTATAGGTCTTACTACCGGTATTTATCGGCAATTATAAGCAGAAATGAGAGAAACAACATCTTTAATAACCAAATCCACCAAGAATAGGAGTGACATATAAAGTGCAGTTAAACCTCACTTTACTGGACTGATAACCAGCATAAGTATGCTAAAATCACTGGCACTGAACAGGCATCAATAAGCGTACAGGAGAGTTGAGTGTTCACCCCAAAGTTCTATAAAGTTTCTCCCATGTAAGACACTCTTTCATACTAAATCCACTTTTCTCTAAGTTCACCTTATAGCAACCTCCACTGCTCTGAAAGGAGTTTGAGACAAACCATCAAGAGGCAAAGATGTTTTTTTTAAATTCAAAAAAAATGTAAAAATTGAATTAAAAAAAAATCCCATGCCTCCTTAAAACTTTTACAGAGGAAAGGAAGGGAAGGGAAAGGGAAAGACAGAGATTCTGAAGAAGGATATTAACAGGGACTTCAAAGGCAGTTGGCCTAGAAGAGCAATAAAAATTTATGAAGGATGTAATTACAGCGCTCTGCAAACAGGGAGACAATAAAACTCGCAAGTGGAATGGTTTTTTTACAGCGGGGTAATAAGCCTTTATTCCCTTTCCCTAAGTCTTCCCAACGAGACTTAGAGGTGCAGGTTAGTATAAAGCGAACAACTCTTTCAGGTTCACTTACCGCTTTAACATGAACCTTCTTCATTCAAGAATAAACTACTGACTCTTTTTCAGAGGATGGGGTTTGGTTGAGAGTTTTGGCTACGGGAAGGCTGTGGGCTTGGCGTGATGGATTCTCAAGTATGATTTGATTCCGACAGATTGTTCTGAAGTCCAGCTGGAGCATGCTGGCACCTGGGGGAGAGGACTGGTGGCTGGTGCCCAGAGCCCTGACATGGAGGTTACTAGTTGGTTACAGGCAGACCTCGCTGGGTACAACGCCTCGTGTTCTTCCGTCACCTCTGGCTGCTGAAATATTCCGGAGTATGACTAGGAAGATAATCGTGCTGGGAATATTCTTCGCATGGTGGAAATTTGGGTTCCACATAGTTGGAGTTGATCAAGAAAGAACTCATGGCCATTAATTTTGGAATTGCAAGAATGTGCGCGCTAGCACACACACACTCCCTCACTCTCACACACGCACACCCCAAAAATATACTAAAATTTATTCTTATTTCTTTCGCCCCTCTTCCCTTTGCCCTTCCTTCCCCTCCCCTTCTCACTCATTTTGCTGTTTCGCAGAGCCCTCCTACTTTTGCCATCGACTGAAATCTTAGCTGTCCATGTGACCCTATGAACCAATAGAAGGGTAGCCTGGGATTCCCGGATAACTAAATAAGGAGGAAAGTTGTTGCCTTTCCGTTGCCACCTCACATTCAACAAACAAGCAAGTAGCTTTGAAGTCAGTTGGTATTATTTTTGTGAGAGTCCTCACAAGACCAATGGTTCGTTGAGGCGCTTCCAAGAAAAAGGCAGCACGCAGGGATGCAATCAGGTGAAGCTTTATTTAAATATAAAGCAGAGAAAAAGAGTTCCCTGGCATGGAGGCATCCATGCCTGGATTGAGCCCATGGATCAGTCCCAAAGGGAGCTAGAACAAGAGCTAAAGAGCAGCCCCTGTGCAGGGTTTTTATAGGGATTCCCAACCCCTCCCTTACCAATGAGAGTGAGGGGGCCAGAGGGCCATTAACTCTCTCCAATGGGGCTGCAGGGGCCAGAGGCCCCTGACCCACCAGTGGGAGCAAAGGTGCCTCTTTGCTCCCATCTGGTGACCTTTCAAGGAACTGCCATGGCTGGCAGAAAAACATCTAACAATTCCCCTTCTTGCCAGCCAATGACAGGGACCAGTGAGAGTATGTGAGGGGGCGAGCAGGTGCATTGTACACGTTCACAAGACCAAACACAAACGCTTACACAGAAGGTTGTGCCAGTCAATGGGTACAGGTTTGGTGAACAGGTCAGCTATCTGGTCAGTTGTACTACAATATTTGACATGTATGAATCCCATTCTAGCAAGCTGCCTGACATTTTTATAGCGGATGTCTATGTGGCGGGATCTAGAGCCCACCGTGTATGCCCCCGAGATCCCAATTGCGGCCGTATTGTCTTCTTGAATTTGGATGGGTAGAGGAGGAGGTGCCCAGATGCTCGTTACCAGAGCATCGAACCAAATCAAATCATTGGCCGTGTCCGACAGACTGGCATATTCCGCCTCGGCTGTGGAGCAAGAAACAAATTTTTGCTGCCTAACATGCCAATGGATAGGACAGCCATTCAGCAATATGAGGAAACCAGAGGTGCTCCGTCTACTCTTGGTGTCACCAGCCCAGTCTGCATCCAAGTAAGCGGAGAGCTGGGCCGGCTTCCCCTTCTCTGGCTCCAGCACAAGGAGAGCATCGGCCATGCCCCTGAAGTACCTAAGTACCCTCTTAACAGCAGTCCAGTGGAATTCCTTTGGGTGTTCCACATGCCTGGACAGTAGATTCACAGCTAAAGCTATGTCAGGCCTGCTCCAATTGCTAATATATAGCAAGGAGCCAATCACAGATCTGTAAAGCTTATTATCTGTGAACTCAGGACTGTCCTTGTGAGTGTGACTGTAATAGTCACTTTGTATCGGGCTACACGTTGGGTTAGATTCTGCCATTTTGCATCTGGCCAACAACTCCTCAATCTTTTCTTTCTGAGATAGGGCAAACCCCTTCTTGGTGGCCAAGATGTGCACACCCAAGTACCTGTCAACCCGCCCCAAGGACTTCAGGGTAAACCTTTCCCCCAGGGCCTTGGCAAATTCATCACACCTTTCCTTGCCAGGCCCTACATATAGGAGGTCGTCCACATAAACTAACACCTGTTCTGTGGTACCCTTGGAGTTGCGTGTGAAAACGCACTCATCTGCATGGGATGCCCTGAAACCAATTTGTTCTAAGCTTTTTCTAAGGCAATCGTACCATAGTTTCCCCGACTGCTTGAGGCCATATAACCCTTTTCGGAGGGGCCATGTGTTTCCCCCCTCCTGCTGATAGCAAGGAGGGGCCCTCGCGTAGATCTGCCGGTCCATGTTGGCGTGGAGGTAAGCCATCTGGATGTCGAATTGGTAGACTTCCTCCCCCAGAGCAGCTGCAGTTACAAGGGCAGCCTTGATGCTCTCTGCTCAGACGGTTGGAGAGTAGGTCTCCCCGTAGTCTTCCATGTAGCGCTGGGCGAACCCCTGCACTACCAAGCAGGCCTTATACAGGTAGCGGCCATTGGCAAGTGGTTTGGCCTTGAAAACCCACCTTGTGCCAATGACTTTCCTCTCCTTTGGTGGTTGCTGGGGGGTGAAGACTTTTAGCTTTTTCAGGCTCGCCATCTCCTGCTCCATCGCGAGCTGCCATTTCTCCTGTTCTTCGATGGGCAGCTCCTGGATGTCAGAGAAGGACTTTGGGGTGACCACGACGCTGTTGACGGATGCGATGTACCCAATGTCGATTCTCTTTGGCGGGACCCTTTTGTTGGACCGCTTTGACCTCCTGACCTCCTGTCACTCACCGCCCTTTTCTTCTGTGGGTTCCTCGTCAGCTGGCTATTCACAACCGGGATGTGAAGGCCCTTGGTCCCAAGTGCTGGGTATCACGGGCCTCTGAGGTGTCACTGGAGGCGAAGAGTCGGGCGAAGGTGGTGTGTCTTCCCCCTCGGGACCGGACGGCTTATCCTCCCCATCTGGACCAGGTAGGCTGACCTCTTCGTCTTGTTCCTCGCTCTCGACGGTGGCGGGGTCAGTGATCGTCTGAGGTGGTGTTGTGGTCAGTGCGTCTTTACTGGGTCGGTTGACATATGGGCCCAGATCATTTGAATGGATCTGGGTCCAATTGGAGTCCTCTTCGAAGGAGTCAGATTGGGAAGTCACAGTCCTGCCCCCCTCTCCCAGGAACTGGTAGGCCTTGGAGCCAGGAGCATAGCCCAAGAACCTCAGTCTCTGGGAGACAGATCTCCCCTTCTTCCGCAGCTGCTTGGGGATGCGCACCCAAGCCTAGGAGCCAAACACACGCAAGTGTCCCACACTTCGTTTCCTACCGTGGACCAGGAAATATGGGGTCTGGTCCACAACACTGCTCCAGGTGCGGTTTAAGGTGTAATTGGTATAATGCAGCGCCTCCGCCCAGTATGATTCCGTGACCCCAGTGTCCGCAATCAGACTATAAACCATAGTCTGCAGGATTCCGTTTCTTTTCTCTGCCACGCCATTCTGAGCAGGAGTGAAGGGCGCTGTAAGAAAATGGCGGATGCCCATATGCCTTACCCAGTCCTGGAATTTTAGGGACATGAACTCAGCCCCGCAGTCGCTTTGCAGCTGTGCAATCTTGGTCTTGTGCTGAGTCTCCACAAAGTTGTATAGCGATCTTATGGCGTCGAAGGCTTCGGATTTTTCTGTGATGGTATACACATGGCCGTATCGCGAGAAATCGTCGACGGCAGTGAGGAAATACTGCCTTTTCCCTAGGGACGGTGTGAAAGGCCCAACCAAATCAATATGGACTAATTGGTATGGGTATTGAGTCTTACACAGTGACACCTTAGGGATGGGGGCAGCCTTCCTCTTTGCCCTCTTACAGATAGCACAGTCCAGAAACACCTCACAATCCTTGAGGTGGACCCCCTCAGCAAACTCTCCCATTCTTTTAACCATGGGGAAGCTTGCATGACCTAATCTTCAATGTAAAAGATGGGCACACTTATCATGGAGCGGCCTCCCCACTGACACCCTCTTGGCTCTGGTTGCCTTGAGCGGTGCCAGAACCTTAGGCTCCTTTTTGGGCTTACCTGCCTTAGGTGCCTGCTGAGGCTTGGGTCTCTTGCCCACACTGGCCTTGGAAAGCCGTGGGGCTGGCTGAGGTGGCTTGGGTGCAACCACTTCGGCCTTGTGCTCCTTAGACAGCCTTGGGGCTGGCTGTAGGGCCTTTCTCTCTTTCTGTGCGCAGGCCCCTTCTGAAGTGGCACCTGGTAGACTGTCCTCTGTGGCTGGGCCCTCAGGGGAGAAGTATGGCAAACCATTTACGATGGTAACACTCCCAATGACCTTCTGGTCCCGGGTCACATGACCTCCCCCCTTTCGAAATAATACCTCCCCCCTGCCATCATCACATAACTTAATTATGCTCAACAGATTGTTAGCAATGGAGGGAGCATGCAATACTCCCTCAACATTTCCCAGCCCCGGTACAGAGACAGTGCCCTCCCCAACAACCAAAGTCTTATCACCGTTGGCAACCTTGACAGAGGAGTTAATCCTCCTCAACCTTTTAAACCCTTGTTTCATGTTGGCAATATGGGATGAAGCTCCAGAGTCCAGTAACCATAGGCCAGTGGGGCCACCAGCCTTTGTGGCGGGGGTGAGAGTACAAGTACATACAAAATTGCCCTTAGCAACACCTTTGCCCCCGCCATGCCCCCTTCTCTGCCCCCTGCCCCTTCCTTGATTGGAACCACGCTTGGGGCCTTGCTGGTGATGGGGGCAGACCTTCTTCAGATGCTCCTCAGAGCCACAGATGAAACACTTGAATAGAGCATTGACCTGCTCTGAGTTGTGGTGTCTCCTGCTGGCGCGCTGAGTGGTGTCTCTGGCGTATTCTCCTGCATCTCTACGCCTCCTGTCCTCCTCATTGAGCCTCCCTGTGAGGTAGGACAGAGTCATGGCTTCCTTCCTGGTCCCCTCCAGTGAAACAATGAAATTGCCCCAGTGTCAAGCCCTTCGGGCTCGACAATTCACGCAGGGGTCCTGTCCACGCCCGCGGCTCCAGCAGCAGAACGGCCGCGTGAGTCAGCTGGGAGCCTCTCCACGCCCGCGGCTCCCCTGGCAACAGCAGGGCGGCCGCGCGAGTCAGCTGGAAGCCTCTCCTCTTCCTGCAGCTATTACCGCGGAGCCATCGGGTCGGCCTGCGGGCGTGCGGGCGGGCAGCCGCCTCCTCCCCCAAGACTTCTCAGCTGCCTGCTCCGCGGCGGCGGCGTTGGACGCCCTGCAGCCACACCCGGGTGACGGGGGCTGGGGGGGGTCACGGCGCAGGGCAAAAGGCCGGTGGGAGGGGACGGTTCCGAGGCTCCAGGCCACGGGGTAGGGGGGATTTTGAGTTGCACCTACCTGTGCGCTGTTTGGTCCGTAGGGCCAGGGGGAAAACCACGGTGTGGGGAATTGGGGAAAGGGGTGGGGTTTTACGCAGGCTTGGGCGGATGCTGGTCTGCTCGGGGAAGGGCGGAGCTGATTGCCCAAGGATTGAAGAGTGCGTTGGGGGTGGGCAACTCCCAACGCTGACTTTGTTTCGCATGGACTTTCTGAAGTAAAGAAAACTCCTGCCGTCAACCGTACCACGTTGTTGTCATTTGATCTTTGTTGCTGGGGACGTGGACGGGTTTTGACAGTAAGTCAGCGTTCAATTACACGTCGAGGCGTCTTCCTGCAGGCTGTGCTTTAGACCCCGACGTGACTGACATGGCCGAAGGAACCCAAGGGGTTGTGCCTGCAGTGGCAGGAGAAGAGCCAGCTGGAGTTACGGTGCCTCTTGACGTGGGAGAATTGGAAGAGGCGCCACCGGTGGTTCGACCCAAGGTTTGGGACCCGGGTCCGGCTGCGCAGGGTGGCGAGGCTCAGGGGACAGCCTCCCAGGAAAAACCCGGGGAGTGGTGGCTCAGCCCGGTGTTAACCCAGCCAGCGGCTGGTCAGGAACAGCTGCCTCGGTAGAAGGGGTCGTTCTGGGAGTGGAGGGAGCGTCGGGTTACCGATGAAGAAGGGGAGGAATGGAGCTACTCCACGGCTCCTGGCAGTTACACCCTGGACGTTCTGAGGGACCAGTTCGGAGAGCCACGGCCGTGGTCCCCCTCTGATCCCACGTCAGAGCCGGGCCGTTGGAGCCAGACCAGGCCTGACCCAGAGCGACGAAGCCAGGCCCGGTTCCGTCTAGCCAGCCCCCGTCTCCGGGTCCCTAGGGGTCCTGGTACCCCGCAAGGACCTGGCCTTCCCCCTCCAGGCCCAGCGGCTGTCCCTGGGCGGGGGCCCCCGGGGCCAGGCGGTGCAGGGCGGGGGGGCACTGTGCTACGACCGGGACCGCCGGCAGGGGTACCCGGGTGGCAGCAGCCGGGGTTTGCAGCGGCGCAGGTGCCGGCCACTCCAGCGGGGCCCTGGGGGGTACCCACGGCATTGGGGCCACCGCCACTGCCTATGACTTTTGACGGCCACCCTGACCGGCTAGCCCTTTTCCTCGGGCACGTGATCTACCACCTGGACAGGTACGGGCCTCTGTATGCATCGCAGTGGGCAATGGTGATGGCAGTTACCACGGCGCTGCAAGGAGAGGCCGCGGCTTGGGTCGCGAACTTGTACAGCGACCATGCCAGAGAGCTGGGCGACGTCGGCCTTCTTCTCGAGGCTTTGCGTGTTCGCTTTGAGGACGTGACCCGCGTACAACATGCTGAGGCTGAGATTGCGGGGTTGCGACAAAACGGCCGGCCGGCCACGGCTTATGTGCAAGACTTCAGAGAGGTGGCGGGTAGGCTCAGCTCGTGGCCGGAGAAGATGTTAATTCATCACTTCCGAGCTGGAATGGACGAGCAGCTCCTGAGGGCCTGTGTCGTCCGTGGCATCCCTCCCAGGCTCCAGGAGTGGCTGCGAGTTGCGGTCGAACTGGACGTTGGCCTGCAGGCCTGCCAGCGCCGCATGAGGGCTGTGGCGGACCCCCGACAGGCCCAGCAGAGGCCGCAAGGCCAGGTCCAGAAGCCAATGCCACCAATGCCGGGGCCCGCGGGGCCACCACCCTGGCCTGCTCTTCACTGCTTCCGGTGTGACCAACCGGGGCACCGCGTGGCCACCTGCCCCATACCTGCATCCCGGGTGGTTGCAGCAGCGACCCCAACACGGGGAGCAGCCCCCGGGCGCTTCGCAGAGCGATCCCGGGCCTCTCGCCAGGCTGTGGATGCAACACCGAGGGGGAGCGCCCAGACAGAAGCCGACAGCGTGGTAGACACAGCCGTGGAGGTGTACGGACACAGCGTCGGGCCGGAGGAAGACCCGATGGTAAGTGCTCCGATCAGCCCGTTCATGGTTCCGGTCACATTGACGAACCCCGACACGGGTGAGACACTAGAGGTCAAGGCGTTGATCGACTCCGGCAGCACGCGGTGCCTCATTAGCCGGAAGGTGGTGGCTAAACTGGGTGTTGGGGTGGTTACCAGGCTCGCACGGCTTCATATGGGGGGGCACTGGGAACGGTTGAGGTTCATCGTGGTGCCCTCCATGACGGAGGAGGTGATCCTGGGCCTTGCCTGGCTGGACAGTTGGGGCCCCACCAACTGGTGGGAGGGGGGGAGCCGGCATCTACGCCTCGGGATCGGGCCCC
>JAKJMR010015702.1:0-11524 GCA_024449315.1 Daboia siamensis | reverse complement strand
AAACTGTTTTGAATAGGTTTAGAAAACATTTCTAATTTATGCTTACTTTCTCCTTTTCTCTTGTAAAAATAAAGGCTGACTGAATTATTTTAATTTGCTTTTCTCAAGACATTCTCTCTTCAAATTTACTTACAATGACTCCATATATTTTACTAAATATAAAAATATGAGTAGTTTTCACATCCTCTGAGGTCAAAACTCCAATGCCAAGAAAGAGAAAACAGGGTAGGGTTCCCTGAAAACCTCAGGAAAGAACTTGTAAATTTACAGGACCGACAATTCTTCTATTTTTGTTTGTTTGTATGCTGTCTTTATTATTTTTACAAATAACTAAAGGTGGTGAACATATCCAACACACCTTCTTCCTATTTTCCACATAACAATAACTATGTGAGGTGGATTGGGTTGAGAGAGAGTGACTGCCCAAAGTCACCCAGATGGCTTTCATGGCCAAATGAACTCACATTTCACAGAAGGAGAAATAGAGAATCTTCTCTCTTCCACTGAATGAAAATGCTCTTTGAATTTGCCAGAATTGTGTTTGCAATGTTTTGAATTTTGTGATAGATTTAACTTTTCTAGACTTTCACATTTGTTTAGGATCAGGCAAGATGGAAATAGTCAAACAAACAAATAAAAGAATGAGTCTATAGAAATTTATACAAAGAAAGAAAAAAGTCTGATTGAATGGTGTTAAATTATTAAACATAATTTACACCAGCTCAAAATAGCAAAACATGACTTACTATTCTATAATGGTGATATCTGTCTGTCTGTCTATCCTTCATTTATATTTAATTTTTTTTCTTTTTTCTTGTTGAAAGAAGGTTTTTTTTGTTGTTATTTTTGACTTTGGTCACAAGCTTAGTTCATTCTGAGCCTTAACTTTCCTCACTTCATCTTTGCAGGCTTGGACTATTTGCTGATATTCTGCTTTAGTTATGTGCCCCTGTCCACTTTTTATGCTTGTCTTTTATCTTTCAATTTATCAGAGAGTTTGTTAGGAATTGTTGTGCAGAGGTCTCCTTGTGCTACCAAGGAGTTGCACAGACAAGGAAGGGTACTGAGAGCAGTAAAAGATCACAGTAACCACAAGATACACTGAGTTGTGAAAATAGAAAGTAGTTTACTTTAAGGTAAAGGTAAAGGTTCCCCTGCACATGCGTGCTAGTCGTTTCCAACTCTAGGGGCCGGTGTTCATCTCTGTTTCAAGCCAAAGAGCCAGCGCTTGTCCGAGGATGTCTCCGTGGTCATGTGGCCGGCATGACTAGACGCCAAAGGCGCATGGAACGCTGTTACCTTCCCACCGTAGTGGTCCCTATTTTTCTACTTGCATTTTTTACGTGCTTTCGAACTGCTAGGTTGGCAGAAGCTGGGACGAGTAACAGGTGCTCACTCTGTTACGCAGCACTCGGGATTCGACCCGCCAAACTGCCGACCATCTGGTCGACAAGCTCAGTGTCCTAACCCACTGAGCCACCGCGTCCCTTAAAGTTTACTTTAAGGTGGTGTAAAATCAAAAATGCACAGTCAAAAATAATCAGTCCAGGTCATACACAAAAATAACAGTCCAAGTACAAATCCTAATACAAAGTCTTCTTACCAGTCCAGAGGGCAAAACACAGCTGTACAGGTTTATCACAGTAGTAAACCAACAGTACAGCAAAACAGAGCAAAAACAGTAATAGTAGAGAGCAGTGAATTCAGAAGGAAAGAAGCTACGTTCCTAGCCCCCTCTTATGGCCATGAGAACACTTACACACCCATTGGCCAATTAACATCTTAAAGACATAACATCATGGTTAATATATTTTCAACCCAACATTGTAGGCTATCACCATATGCCTAACAGAGTTCTTTGTAGAGCCATGCTGATATCTGTTGAGAGCTGTTATTTTTCTTTGTTGGTATTGTGCTAAACTTTTTTCAAAATTTTCCCAAGCTTTTTTAAATTGTTTTTCCCTTGAGGATTCTCATCCATGGAATCCCTCCCAAGCCCTCTCTAAGTTTATTGAAATTAGCTCTTAAAGTCCAAGACTCTAGTTTAACTATGTTCTATTGCTTATGCTTCCTACATACCTTAGTTAGCTGACTAGCAAAATGTTCATCTATTTCTTCTGTTTGGTTGGGTGGCCTATAGTATACACCTATGGCAATGTCATTCTTTCCTTTTTATATTCCAAATGCATTCAAGAATTTTCATCATTGTTGTGCTCTATTTCTCTAGAGATGTAGTTATTTCTTACATAGAGAGAAATTCCACCTCTTTTATTTGGTCTGTTTCCTTTAAATGATTCCATTTGTGGGTTTCATCCCACCAGGTTTCCATAATGGCAACATTATATCTGCCCTCATTTACCTGAACTTCTAGTTCACCCTGTTTACTGTTTATACTCTGTGCATTGGTGTACAGACATTTTGAGTCCTTTATAATTGACCCAGTGTTTACTTTCTACATAACCTGTGTGTGCTGCCTGAGTTCCCCTTATTTTCTTACCACCTGTTTTTGCACTTACTATTAAAACTTTGATTTTGCTTGATAGCAAGGTTGACATTCTTGTCCACACATACATCTTTGTTACATTCACTGCTAACCCTGTAGTTTTTGATTGACAGGGACAGGGATGTTCTGTATCAATTAACTCAATGTCCCCATTGTTTAGCTTAAATAGTCCTCCAGAAAATCTGTAAGTTTATTGCAGATTTGATGGATGCAAACTGTATTATTATTATTTTTGATGTTTCATTGGACCAGGTACAGACGTTGTGACTAATATATCCTAAGTCCTAACATGTTACAAATGTTCAGTTTAGAAATGAGGCTGTTGGGAGGAATTCTCCCATTCAGGCTCTTCCAGCCGCAGAGGGGAACAAATAGAATGTGAAGCCAGGTACTGAAAAGATAGGTTTGATCACAGAGATTAAAGTTGAGTGACAGTTCAGCATGAAACCCCAGCTAGCGAGACAGAATGGTCCTAAGCATGAGTTCTTATACCTTTTCATGGTTTCCAAAATTGTCATTTCTGATTGGTGAGTTTAAATTTGGTGAGTTTAAATTTGTCTTCTCTGATTTGTTGGTCAGTGTCTATTATTGGGTTTGGGTTAATTTCTATCTCAAATCTGTCTAAAACGTGTTAACATTTGCTTCAGGAGGGATCCAGTGTTAATTATTTTATTGTTGTGTACCTTTTGTTGTTCCTATTCTAATTGTATCAGTTCTAATTGCTGTTAGCCAGTTCTACATTCCTTGTGGCCAGTGTGTGTGTTAAGTGTTTGTTTATTTACCCTCAGGCAGCCACTGAGTCAGACTACTTACTGGGTTCTTCCTGTATTTGCCAAGATATTTTTTCTTTGGGGTGAGGAGGGGATGTCCTTCTTTTACACCCCCCCCTCCCAATTCTACTCCTCTCAATTCTTATCCTTTTGTTTTCCATGCCTTTGTCTGCCTCCTGGGAGAATTCACCCAGAAAGGGGGGGAGGAGTTCTTGTTCTCATGTCTTTCAGCTCTGCACAGATGACACCCCCCCCCCCCAAACCTTTGGAAGAAGAGCACACGCTGACCCAGATGCCATGTTCTACCAGTCCCCCAGATACCTGTGAAAAGCTGAAGGCAGGAGCCATGGGACCCCACGTGAAGCCTTAGAAGAAAAATTGGACTATGGGGAGAGGGTGGAAACTCATTGTATAGTTTTCTTTCTTGCTTCATTTGGATTGTAACAAGCAAGTTGAATGTATTTATGGAGAGATGGCATTTGGGAATAGTTGGCACAGCAAGTCCTGAACACCTTGGGACTTCTGTGTGGTGGGAGGAAAAATTTATCCAGAATGTTTGTATTGCCTGTTTGTATTAGTAGCTACACACACACATACATACACACCATTTAGAATCACATTGAGTCTCCCTTCTACTTACCTTCAGTAAAGCTCCAACCTCCAGCAAAATTCCAAGGGGAAGGGAACCAGGACCCCTCAGGTGATTTGCAATTCATATGCCATGAGGAGGTATCAGGAAAGAGAATATCCTGCTCTGGTGGACTCAGATTGGGCTCACTATGTGCAATTTAAAGGATTGAATAGCCTTGCTTGGATACTGGCTAACTTTAATTGGACATTACAAATTACAAACCTGGATGCACTGAATTAAGAGCTAAGGCAGGAAACAATTCTTGAAAATGGGCAGCCAGTGGTTAGGTACTGAGGCAAACCATGGCTGTGAAGATTTTTGGGAGCAATGTGCAAACCTGACTGGAAGCTAAAGGTGACATCCAACATTTGAAAATAATTGGCACAGAATATTGGTAACTATAAATTTCTTTTCCACCTAATTTTCGCCCTGACTTTTTAGAACTTTATGGGCAGGAATCCTTTTCTGCTGCCTCCATTAGTGTTTTTCTTTTTGCATTAACAGTTTAAAGCTTGTTTACCAAGTATCCCTGATCAGACCAATTTTAATCTTGTGCCAGTAAGTGTGTCATTCACACTTATGGCACAAAGGGGGGAATTGTGGGAAGTCAGCTCCCCAGAGAAGGAAATATTAAAAGGGCAGGAAAATATATTTCCTAAAAGGATCTTAAAGAGTCTCCCTTCCCCAAGCAGAAACCAACTCTATAGAAATGCAGATGTAAACCATTCAGGAAGGTTGAAGCTAAGAAGACTCCTAAAATCTACATACCCCAGCCCCAGGAAGGTGGGCTGGGATAGACAACCAGCAAGAATCCTAGAGGGGCACACCTAGGCTCAGGACAGAATACCCGACAAAGGAAATACAAAGCTTGAAACAGGAAATAACTCCAGACAATAGAGTCCAGGGGGTATAAAAACCCACTACCCACATGTGCTCAGGCCCTTTTCCTGTTGGATCCATCTTTCTGTCTGCCTTTCCTCTGCAATACACTACAACCTTCTTCTCAAAGCAGTTGCCATGTTTATTCCCCACTTGGAGAGGAACCATGATGAAGACTTTTCTTCCAACAGAACTCTGGTGCTGGAGAAGACTCCTGCGAGTCCCTTGGACTGCAAGGTGATCAAACCGGTCAGTCCTAAAGGAGATCAACCCTGACTGCTCTTTAGAAGGCCAGATCCTGAAGTTGAAACTCAAATACTTTGGCCACCTAATGAGAAGGAAGGACTCACTCGAGAAGAGCCTAATGCTGGAAAAGATTGAGGGCACAGAGAATGAGGTGGATGGATGGAGTCACTGAAGCAGTAAGTGTGAGCTTAAATGGACTCCAGAAGTTGGTAGAGGACAGGAAGGCGATGGGTCGGACATGACTTTGCAACTAACAACAACAAAAAAATATATTCTGGACCCAAATAGGCTTCTACACTGCAGTACCAACAATCAGTACTCTGCATTCCCTTTTGATATTTTAAAAATGATATCATAATTTCACTTCCCCCAAAGTCGGGTATTCCATAATCTCTCCAAAATCAGGAAGGTACAAAATCCCAAACTCCCATCCTTACGCTCCCAATGTAGCGAATATTTTAAAAACTCCAAAAATCAATTAAAGGTTTGTTGAGAACAAATAAACTGGACGGGGAAAGAATGGGGTGTATGGATTTATGATGAATTTATTTTCTTGCCTCCTTAAATTTGGAGAGTGAGACAAGCCAGTGATGAAAATAGAGGTTATTTGGATTAACCAATTCGAGTCATCCTTTATATGACAGCTAGCTTCTGGTTTAAACTGGTTCTCTTTCCAACGTTTAGGAGAAAAATCTTATAAACATTAAGCAGAATAAGACAGAACTGGGACTAAATTCATCAGATTGTGATGGGCATGAACTGAAGAAATCAGATTTTTTAAAAGTGTATTAAGTGGATACAGAGGTTCTATACAACATGGCTGCATGACATACACATACACAGGAACACATACAGCCTGAGTGTCCCTTTTCAACATGCCTTGCAGTGCCATCTTTCTTTTGTAAACTCCATGGGGCAGGAATCTACTTCTACTGTGCTTCCCCGCCCCCATAAGATTTCAGTCCAGTAGAAAACAATTGAAAATGTGTAAAGGTAAAGGTTCCCCCGCACGTGCATGCTAGTCGTTTCCGACTCTAGGGGCTGGTGCTCATCTCCGTTTCATAGCCGAAGAGCTTGTCCGAGGACGTCTCCGTGGTCATGTGGCCGGCATGACTAGACACCAAAGGCGCACGGAACGCTGTTACCTTTCCACCGTAGTGGTCCCTATTTTTCTACTTGCATTTTTACGTGCTTTCGAACTGCTAGGTTGGCAGAAGCTGGGACGAGTAACAGGCGCTCACTCTGTTACGCGGCACTAGGGATTCGACCTGCCAAACTGCCAACCATCTGATCGACAAGCTCAGCATCCTAACCCACTGAGCCACCGCGTCCCTTTGAAAATGTTTAGATGATAGTAAAAATTGGGGAAACCCACCACCTGTGATAGGTATTTTAGAAAACAATAAGTCTGTGTGAAATTAGGCATTTTATAGAATGCCTAGAAAAGCTGTAGAATGCCAAAAATGGGACATCCAAGTATAAAATGCTTAATACTTCACACATTTCCTAGGCATTCTCTAAAATTCCAAAAGGCAAACCCGTAAACTATAAAATACTCCTGCTAAAATGCCATTCTAGCCTGCCTTGTTGCAACAAGTAGGTCAATACTGGTCTTTTTCTCTTGTTTTTTTTTTTCATAAGAAAGTTCTGTACTTTATTTTGTGTTTCTTCTTTCACTTTCATATACCTCTTTTCAATAAATGGTTAACCCTAACACTTTTCATGACTCTCTTTTCATACTTTGCCTAAATAGTTCTTGTCATTCTGTATAATGCGTAGGTATTATATACAATGTTTAGGGAAAGTATATAGCATATTAAAATAACAGACATTTCATACTATGCCTAAAAAGTCACACATTCTATAGATTTCCTAGGCATTCTATAGGCCAGCTTTTCACACATTGCCAGTAACATATATATTCCATTAAAGCTTACAGAAGGAGGTGTATCAAGGGCCACACACAAGAAAAAGGTAAAATATTAAGAAAAAAATGAGTTCAATTGATTCTCTTTTCTTTTTCTCCTTCTTCCTTTAAGGCTACACTCTGCTCCGTAGGGTTTGTGTCAACTACATATTCCCCTAGAAGCGAATTTGTGAGGCAGCTTTTACACAAATTCGTATCTACAGGGTACATACAGAAGACAGACCTCTTCTTTTGCCAAAAAGGGAAAAAAACATGTTAGTTTTCAGCAAAGGTGGTTGGTATTGGGAAAAACAATAGTCCAGTTTCCAGAAGAAACTATATATGGAACCCTATGCTTTTGCAAATTTGTGCAAAATAACCAGAATCTGTAGTACAATAACTTTTTCATCTTTCGTGCTCGCTTTGGCAGCACATACACTAAAATTGGAAGGATACAGAGAAGATTAGCATAGCCCCTGTGCAAGGATGACACGCAAATTTGTGAAGCATTCCATATTTTTTAAAAAACATGTCACATATTTCGCAAAAGGGCATGCAGTTTTGGAAACAATCTGAAAATTAGGGAAAGAAAATGAAGGTGGGAAGGTAAATACTTAAATAGATTGGTGGATTAGAGGAACTTTTAAGTAGGAAGACATTCATTCTGAATCTAGTTCAACAAGATTTATCATTAGACAAGTTTTATCCTTTCATTAGAATGAAAATCACTCCTTTGTACTGCTTCATTGTACTAACAAATAACTTGTTGCAGACATTGCAAAGATTTTTAGGCAACTCTGGATAATTGTATAAAGTAAGAAGTAGAGAAGAAAAGGCAGGGAAAACTGGAAACCAATGTAGAGGTAGATGGGGAAATAGGAAGTGGTGCCTTTTTCTTAGCACTTCCTTCAAACCCCAGAAAAATGAAGAACAGAAAAGATCAAAGAAATGCAATCCCCATCCTACCACCAAAATGGGGATATAAAACAATAAAATATGTATCCTGTGTAAACCATTAATCTTCTGTAAGTAGGAAAGAGGGGAGAAAAGCTGTAAGCAGACATTCAAAAGAGGTAGGGTACAACTCCAATATTGTTTTAGGATGCAGTACTACTTGTCCCCTAAGCCTTACTGAATTTACTGTGCTCTACTCCTACCCCAAATTAAGGGATTACAGGGTTGTAAAAAGGGGGGTTTTTTACTTCTATGTAGGTCATATGATTTCACTGTTAGTGCAGAAAGAAAGCTTTTCATTACCTAGACTTATTTATCAGAAGAACAAGTTATTTCTTTTCTTCAGAAGTTAGGATTCTGCTATGGAGCCTGAGGTGTGCTTCTCTAGATAAAATTGTATCTGGTAAGCAGATGCATCAGGGTTCTATTTGTGAGCCTGGCATCCTTTATCAGCAGAGCACATAAGCACACAATTCAATCCTACTCAAGTGTGTTTAGAAATAATTTCCACTGAGACCAATAAGAATATGCTCTTACCTAAACTGTATAGGATGTATTGCATTTTGAGAAGCAAAACTGTTCACTTCAGGAATATATTAATTTCAGACAGAACAAAACAAATTTGGAAAGAAATTTGACTAGACAGGGGCTCACTATTTATCACCATTATTTTTGGGGTTTCCCTCCTTCCCAGCTTCCTAACAAACAACATCCCTTCCCCCCCATCCCAAAAACACAACTGAAAAAAGACTCTTAAAACATCTTTGTTCCTTTTTCCAATAATCAAAAATTAAATAATATTTCAAGTCTGCATTCAGCAGGACTTTCTTCTAACTATGTCCAGATTGACTATCTCCAGCCACAAATGGAGTGTTGACATTTGTGGAGTGTCACTTTGTCTTTATAAGGGGGAATAAACCCCTTTCCAAAGTACACCAAACTTCATAGATTGGCAGAAGAACATTAAAGGGTGTTCAGAACTAAGCTACAGCACTTGGTGAGGAATAGATTTCAATGAGTGCGGCTTACTTCCCAATTCTGGTGATCAAAGTTAAAAAGAAATACCTGCTTTCTTCAAGGAAGTTTATCAAATATGGTAAAATACATCTTTCACACACCAACTCTTGTCTTTCTTTTGATTTGGATCTTTTCCATTTTTTCCTTTCCTTTTTTGGGAGGGGAGTGTTGTATGTACATTTTAGCTAGACTTAAGGCTAGAATGTACATAGAACACCTTAAGATACAGACTTTCCTTAAGATACAGGCGTTCCCAGGAATGAAAAATTAGGACCATTTTGTCTTTTAAAACAAACAAACCAAAGAACAGAAACAGTGCTACCAGTTTTAAAAATCCCTTGTACAAATACACAAATGGGGGGAAGGAGTTTATCCCAGTATCATTAGCACCCCTAGCGTTTAGCAGAAATGTTCACTGTTTACTCTTCCAAAGCACACATACCCCGAAATCAAAAGATAAAGCGCGGTCCTTGTGTCTCCCCTTCCCCTCCCCACACCTTAAGCTTTTGCGCTTAATTGGGAGGTGGAGAAGAAGCGCTTTCGATTGCTCTATTTAAAACGTCTCAACTTTTCGGAAGTTTGGAAAGGCGTATTTAGCTAAGACACTTCTGCATTTCAAACAGGAAAGTTAACGGGGCTAAAAAAAACCCCAACCCAACCTCCACAAATGTGGCCAAGGATCCTGTTTGCAAAGTGCAATAAAATTAAATAGATCGTGAGGATTGTTGAGCAAGGATTGCCTACAAAGGGGCCTCACCCTTCGGGGTCCTGTGAGAAAAGGGGATTCCTAGGGGAATCTCTCTCACCAGCATAGCCTATAAAACAAAGCACCTGCCAGGACATTACACCTAAATACCTCGGCACAGACCTACTGTAACCTCCTGGCATACGTTGCACCGGTTTCCATTTTCGGGAGGGGGGGTGTCGGGCAAGAATCGCCGCAATGCTTATGGCTGCCACTCTGTCCTCTTTCGGTCTAGAACTGCGTTGACCTCCGAGGAGGATCGATTCACATCACCCTTCTTCACCCCCCATTCCTGTTTCACGGTCCCCAGAGTTGGGCAGGGGGATGTCTTAAACATTCTTGAAGTCGCTCCCCGCGTTCCCTCCTCCCACAGTTAAAAAGATTCATAAGCTGACTCGCTACCAGTCAGGATACAAAATGCAGCCGCTTACCCAGACTACTTCAGCCGCAACCCCCCACCCCCCAAAAAACACACAAAACCACCTTAATACTAACCACAAATGTAGATTCTTCGCTTGTACGTTCCCCTCCTCCATGTCAAAGATTATTTTCTCCTGTTAGGAAGCCTTTCTCTTTTTCTTTTCTTTCTCTCGGCTTTATAGCCTATGGTATAATTGGTCACTAGCTTTCAAGCAACTGTAGGCCTAACTGAGACTTTTCTATTTGGATACCGGCAAGTTTTCGTATTCATCACCATACTTTGTCAGTCATTGTTAAACAGCTAGGCGTGTCCCAAGCGCCTCCAATATTTTAATATTTGTTAGAGGAGCTGACCTGAGTTTCACCTCACTCCGGGGCTCTCCCCCTTGCATTTATATAATAGGCTTGCATAGTTCTCTCGGTCTTATTGAATTTTACTCAGGTAATTACTTTGGACTGGAGAGGAGCGGGAGAATGCCAGGGCCAGACATATGAGCACAATCCTGCCCTTTATAGGGGCCACAATTACTCTTTACTCCTTTTAATACATCTCTCTTTTACTTACACATACATAGTTATGGCAGATAAATATAAGACACCACATCCTTGTGGATACAAGGCACATGTAGTTGTACCTATGCACTCACCACTTACAATGGAATTAGTATGTATGCAATATAATACCATATATGTACAAAGAGTGAGAGTACAATTATTCAGCTAATTGGTTTTTCTTCCTTTGGTTTGGGAAAGAGAAAGTTTTTCTTTTTTGTTTGTTTGGTCTTGGGGGTTATAGTTGAAAGCACACTCGTCACAGGGGAGGAATTTTAAGAAACACTTAGCACAGAGAGGGGGAGAGATACTCTAGCAAATGGAGGGAGGAATAAAGAGGGGAAAAGAATTGTCTGTACAATCCCCCCCCAATAACCTGTCTTTATAACTAAGTAAAATACCACTAAAGAATAAAAAATGGGTCAAATCTCACTTATAGCTGCTTCTAGAAAGATACTAATTAAAAGGAAAGAATACTTCTGGAAATACCCAGGCCTAACTCATCCAAGTTAGATTTTTAATATTATTACTTAGCCAGAAGTTCAGACTGGATTTGGCATTTTATCCGCCTATCCAGTCTTTCCCAAGGACCTGTGATAGGCAGATATTGATGTTTGATGGTGTTAAAGGTCTCCTCCCAGGATGTAAGCTGTTCTAGTAAAGCTGCCTTTTGCAATTGACTACTCTTGTTATTATTGTGAGATGGTCTCACGAAGTCGATGGTTCGTTAAGGAGCTTCCAAGTAAAAAGCAGCACGCAGGGATGCAATCATTTAAAGCTTTATTCAACGTAGAATAAATAGAAAGAGTTCCCTGGCATGGAGGCCTCCATGCCTGGATTGAGCTCGTGGATGAGCTAGCAAGTAGAAGAAAGAACAAAGAGAAACTAGAGACTAGAGAGA
>JAKJMR010015697.1:6501-19141 GCA_024449315.1 Daboia siamensis | reverse complement strand
TAGAATAGAATAGAATAGAATAGAATAGAATAGAATAGAATAGAATATCTTTCCTGATATCAGCCTTCCTAGGTAGTCCAGACAGGAAATACAATTGAATGAACTAATTCTGCTTTATTGTATGAACAGAATCTTGCAAGTCTAAAAGCATATATCTCTTTTTATAGCCTAATAGGTTATGGAGAATCCTTTCTGAGTTTCTTTCTCTAGCCATTATGCAGCTGTGGGCTACGTCCCCTGTTTGTTCCCTGAGTGTCATCTCTTCCCCTGTTGCTGGGGTTGTGCTTTTCCCCTTGGTCATTCATTGATTAGGGTATTGTTTTCTCCCTGCTTGTTTGTCTGGTATTAATCCTTGCTTATCTGGGTGTAGGCTGCTGGTTCTGTTCTTTCTTGTTTCCTTATCTTTTTTTTTTACTTTGAATGCTGTGTAAATGTGATTATCCCAAGTGACTATTGATGGCCGAATCTCACATACACACTTGCCCACCAACTCTAGCAGGACAAGCTTCTGTATACATATGAGCCTTGGTGGAGCAGTGGGCTAATGCCTCCTTAAGTAACACCAGCTGCCTGCAATTAGTGCAGGTTCGCATCCCACCAGGCTCAAGGTTGACTCAGCCTTCCATCCTTCCGAGGTAGGTAAAATGAGGACCCAGATTGTTGGGGGCAATTAAGCTGACTTTGTAATAATGCCGCTTGGGTGTGTGTGAAAGCCCTAACAAGCAGGCATATACATAGAATGAAGGCTACTGCTAAGCTTGTAAGCCGCCCTGAGTCTTCGGAGAAGGGCGGGATATAAATGGAATTAAAATAAAAAAAATAAAAATATAAACATGGAACAAACCCACAGTGCCTTAGTTTGGTTGAGAGAAAGAGCATTAAGACAGCTTCTCCTTAGCAACTCTCAAAGTGAACTGATGATGTTATCTAGTTGGGTAATGAAATATCTGCAGGCAAACAGTCGAGCTCAGAGAGCACCAAGGACCCCACAGTCCTCCTCCTCCTCCTCTCTGCAAATTCCACTCCTTCTAGCACTGACAGTGTTACCTAGTTGGGTCATGAAACATGTGCAAAGAAACCACCAAGCTCAGAGAACACCAAGGACCCCACATTTCAATCCGGAAAGACAAACATTCTCTTCTGTTGAAGAGTTCCATGTGGCACAAAACATTATGGGCTAATGCCTCCTTAAGGAACACCAGCTGCCTGCAATTAGTGCAGGTTCGAGTCCCACCAGGCTCAAGGTTGACTCAGCCTTCCATCCTTCCCAGGTAGGTAAAATGAGGACCCAGATTGTTGGGGGCAATTAAGCTGACTTTGTAATAATGCCGCTTGGGTGTGTGTGTGAAAGCCCTAATAAGCAGGCATATACATAGAATGAAGGCTACTGCTAAGCTTGTAAGCTGCCCTGAGTCTTCGGAGAAGGGCGGGATATAAATGGAATTAAAATAAAATAAAATAAAATAAAATAAATTATCAATATGCAACTGTTTCTTGACTAACAGCTCACCAGCTAAGCTGATACTGGTACAGTGACACACTAATTATTCATCCATGGCTCGTCTAATCCTTGTGTGTGTATGTGACTCCAGTGAGTCCTCAATCAGAGTAAAAATGCCCCCGTTATCTGAACACCGGCCTTGCCATCTGCCAGCCACTTGGCCTTAAATAAGAATTCTATCGCGTTTCTGCTACACAATGCACCACAACTGATGAAGTGATTTGTTTAAATATTTGCAGGCTGGTACCTGTTGATTGTAATTTCTGGTGTCCTTGATGAAGTGTTCTGTTTGTTTTGCTTTCTCTCCCCCCCCCCCCCCACTTTGGGGGTTTTACGTTGATAGAAAATTGCTTGGCTATTCAAGGCTAAGAGAGAAAAATAGCTTTTTTTAGAAAAATAACATTTTATTTTATTTTTTTTAAAAAGAGAGAGTCAGGAGGGAAAACAAATGAACAGCTCTCATTTAGGGAAAGCGTGCCTCTGTATAATGCTTAAACCTCAATAGCATAGTGCCTCTTTCCTACTCTGAATTCCTCAGGGCTGCAAACATAGACTAGATCACTTAAGTTTGCTGGATTCATGGTTTGCCAGGTGATTTTAAAGGAGGAGTTAAAAAAAAAATAGAGTTGGAAGGGACTTCAGAGGTCTTCTAGTCCAACTCCCAGCTCGAAGGAGACCCCTTACCAATATACCATTCCTAATATGTGGCTGTCCAGTCTCTTCCTAAAAGCCTCCAGTGATGGAGCACACACAACTTCTGAAGGCAAAGCTCTTTCGTTGGTTGATTGCTCTCACTATTAAGAAATTTCTGTTAATTCTCTCCTTGGTTAGCTTCTAACCATTGTTTCTCGTCTTGCCTTTTGGTGCTTTGGAAAATAGTTTGACTCCCTCTTCCTTGTGGCAGCTCCTCATATATTGGAACAGTGCTATCAAGTCACCCCTAGTCCTTCTTTTCAATAGTCTAGACCAGACATGTCAAACACAAGGCCCGGGGGCCGGATTCGGCCCGCAAAGTGATTTCATGCAGCCCGCGAAGCCATCCTGGAAACAGTGAGGGAACGACTCTCACTGCCTTGGCCCTGGCCCAGAGACCCTCCTCCTGCCAGAGACCCTCAGATCTGTCCCACTCCTGCCCAGGCCCCCATAGGCACCCTTGATGCCAACGATGTAGAGCTGGCCAGGTCCACCCAGTAGGCCATATGCACTTTAGCCACGCCCACCCAGTAGGCCACACCCACCCAGGCCATACCCACCCGGCCCCCTGAGGGCAACCGCAATGCTGATGCGGTCCTCAATGAAATTGAGTTTGACACCCCTGGTCTAGACATACCCAATTCCTACAATCGTTCTTCATATGTTTTTGCTTACAGGCCCTTAATCATCTTTGTCATTCTTCTCTGCACTCTTTTCAGATTCTCAACATCTTTTTTTTATATTGCGGTGAACAGAACTGGGTGCAGTATTCCAAGTGTGGTCTTACTAAGCTTCGTAAAGCGATACTGGAGCTTCATGTGATCTTGATTCTGTCCCTCTATTAATGCAGCTTGTGCATTAATAGATTAGATTAATAGATTTATAAATGATTAGCGGCAATGTTGAAAATGAATGAATGGCCCATCTTAAAGCTTTGTGATGGGGTTTCATGGTGGATGGATGCCTAAGAGAATGTTTATTCAATAGTACATCACTTATGGCTTCAGTATTTCAAACAGGCATCTATCATGTGATGGAAGGGACAAGCCCATTTATTTAAACCTAGATGACAAATTGATTAAAATGTAAAGAATTAATCAGGCCAAACATCTTTAATCCATTAATAACATTCACCAACAACCTCAGTTCACTAAAACTGGTTTGGGCAGTCATTATCCATTGTAGCTAGTCTGGGCATTGGGTAATGTGTGAAAGGAGATGTGTCTTCTCTTGGGTTTGCATAGAATAGAATAGAATAGAATAGAATAGAATAGAGTAGAGTAGAGTAGAGTAGAGTAGAATAGAATAGAATAGAATAGAATAGAATAAAGAAAATGTAGAATAGAATAGAGAAAATTAGAATAGAATAGAATAGAATAGAATAGAATAGAATAGAATAGAATAGAAGCTGGAATGGACCTTGGAGGTCTTCTAGTCCAGCCCCCTGCTCAAGCAGGAGAACCTACAGCATCTCAGACAAGTGACTGTCCAGTAGTTGGACAGTATAGTAGTTGGATCATCCCAGGAGAATATACCTTTGAGTTAAGGAGCAACAGGGTGTCCCAAATCTCTTAACCCCAAGATGTCCAGTCCCCCAGACCATGTTGTCATGTGCTAATACTACAAAGAAGCTGCAACTTTTTTTATCGAGGCACCAAATGCTATGGTGGATATGCCCATAGGAGAAGGAATGGCAAATCTTGGTGGTGGAGTGAAAAGAGAAATCAGCCTAGAATCTCCACATAGTCTCAAGTGAACTAAGTCCAACCTCCCTTGAATTCTGTTGACTGATTTAACTCCAAGCAGCTGCTAACCATTAGTTGAGAAGATTCCTCTACATAGACTTTTCAGCAATAAATTGGACCTTCACCTGTGGACCTGCTCTTTCACTCTTGGCATTAGTCTTCTCAATCCCTCTATTAACTCCACACCCAGATTCTGCCACTCCTCCTATTTCATCCATGTCTTGTCCTACAAGTCCTTTTCTCGATTTAGATCCAAAGCCTTGCATATCCCTAGCAAACCTGTCCACAGGTTGTGGTGTGGAAAAGGCACAGTTTGTTCCCACAAAACAGATGGGATTGAATCCAGTGAAATGGACAACAGGCTGTATAGTTTTGCAATATAGTCCTGATGATGTTACCTAGTAGGGTAATAAAATGTCTGCAAGAAAGCAACCAAGCTCAGAGAACACCAAAGACCCCACAGTCCTCCTCCTCCTCCTCCTCCTCCTCCTCCTCCTCCTCCTCCTCCTCTTCTTCTTCTTCTTCTTCTTCTTCTTCTTCTTCTCCTCCTCCTCCTCCTCCTCCTCCTCCTCCTCCACCACCACCACCACCACCTCCTCCTCCTCCTCCAAACCCCACTCCCTTCTCACACTGATCATATTACCTAGTTTGGTAATGAAGTGTCTACAAGAAAACTACCAAGCTCAAAGTCCACCAAGGACCCCCACTGCACAATATTAGCACAGATGTCCATCTCCTCCTTCATGTCAGGCAGCCCAATTTATCAGCAGCCATTCCTGTCTTGCTGATGGACCCACCATTCCAGGCAGTTTTTAGAGAAGTTGGGATTAAAAGCCCTTCACTGTCGCGGACTCAGGAAGAGCCTCTTAGAACAATCCATCAGTACGAACAAGACAACAGCCCAACCAGTTCTGGGGTTTTGTTTTGTTTTGTTTTGTTTTTAGGGGGGACATAAATGGGATCAAAGTTCCACTTCTTGGGCAAAGTTGCAAACGGTGACTAAGGAAAAGCAGAGCAAGATTAAAAATGGAGGAATAACACTCTGTCCTATTGGCTCATTAAGGAAATGGCTTTCTAGAAGAAGCAAAGGTTGAGTTCGTCTAATGTGGAGCACTTTTGAGCAATTAAGAAAAGTCCAGTGCAAGATTGACCTACTGGCTCACTGGCCACAGACATATATCTAAGCAAGTTTCCATCAGCATAAATCTCGAATCTTTCCACCTCCCCATGAGCAGTTACCCCTTGTGCACAATAAACCGAGCATTTGGAAATAACGTGTTTTTGAGCTAGGTCAAAGAGAAGATGGGTAGTTCTGCTTTGTCTGTATCTAGGAGGTTGTAAATCTGATTCAGATGTATCTAATGTGCATGCTGCGTTTCATTGGAAATGCAGAGCGATTACCGCCGAAGTCTTTTTTTGGGAAACACCGGACAGTTTTTGACTTGGAGCATCAGGATCCAAACTCTTCAAGGCTTGCAATTGAATTTTCCTTTCTTTATTGACAAATTAATAGCGCGTGAGGTTTATTTACTTGAGGGGGTCCTTGGTGCGCTCTGAGCTTGCTTGTTTTTGTGCAGATGTTTCATTACCAAACTAGGTAACATCATCAGTACTAGAAGGGATTGAATTTAGGGAGGGAGGGAGGGAGGGAGGGAGGGAGGGAGGGAGGGAGGGAGGAAGGAAGGAAGGGAAGGAAAGAAGGAAAGAAAGAAAGAAGGAAGGACTATGGGGTCCCTAATGCTCTCTGATCTTGCTTGTTTTCTTGCAGACGTTAGGAACTTTCTCCTTAATTCCAGGTTGCTTCTCTCTTTTGGTCAGTTTCCAACCATCGTTTCTTGTCCTGCCCTCTGGTGCTTTAGTGAATAAGTGACACCCTCTTCTTTGTGTCAGCCTCTATTTCTTCCTTTCTTTAGACTAGCCTAACCCAAGTCCTGCAGCCGTTCTTCATATGTTTTAGTCTCCAGGCCTTTGATCAACCTAGAAGGTTGGGGAAAGCCTAAAAAAAAAAAACCAAAACAACAGCAGCCTTTCGTGAGCCCACAGCTTTGTAAAAATGATGGAGAATTTAATGATGGAAAATATGTCAAGTTAAAGTAGGCTATGATTTGTTCCCTGTCAATCTCAGCTGTACTGAAGCTCTTTCAGTGCCAGGTGGGTTGATTCAGGTTGAACGTGCAGAAGAAACATTGCCACGGTAAGGATGATTTGACCATGAAGATAAAACTATCTAATGGGGTGTGGACTATCTTTGCCGGACATTTTCAAGCAGACCTATCTGTAGGCATGCTCTGCATGGTTCTTTGAATGTTGCTGCAAAAATAAACCCTGTGGTACTCTATTTCAGGGGTCCCCAACCCCCGGTCTGTGGACCAGTACCGGGCTGCATTATGCCAGCAACCGGCCTGCACAAACAAGCAAAGCCCCATCCGCGGGATGCAGGCAGCACACAAAACCATGCACTCTCCGGTCCATGGAAAAAACCTCTCTCCATGGAACTGGTCCCTGGTGCCCAAAAGGTTGGGGACCTCTGCTCTATTTATTTGTTTCTAAAAGGTGCAATACAGCTAATCCCTGTGTCAAGCTCCAAAGAAACTTATTCTGCTTTAGCCGTTGTTGTTTCTTAGCTTCTCTACAGACGCGGGGAGGGGGGGGGGAATGTTTGAAGTACTCAGTGCACCTGTAAACTTTCCAGCCTGGGAACCAAGGTCACCAGAGAACCGTTTGGCTGGGAACTGAAGATTTTTCTCATAACAAATGCCTGACACTTAACTGGGGAATGTGATCTGTGCTATCAGAGAGGAAGGGAGGTTTTCCCCTTTTAATTTACTGTTCTGGCACCAGAGCTGGTTTCCTATTCATCAGTGCCGATATGCTGAACTCAATAAAGTTTTGCACTAGAGATTTGGACTGTCTCAGCTGTGCTTCCTTCATTGAGATGATCAGTTGGAACCTTGACTTACAACCATTTAGTCACTGTTCAAAGTTACAACAGCAGTGGAAAAAAGTGACTTACAATCATTCTTCACACCTATGACCATTGCAGCAGATCCCCACGGTCACGGGATCAAAATTCAGATGCTTGGCAACTGATTCAAACTTAGGACTGTTGCTGGGTCCCAAGGTCGCATGATCCTCTTTTGCGACCTTCCGACAAGCAAAGTCAACAGGGGAAGCCAGTTTCACTGAACAACCGTTGTTACTAACTTATTGGCTGCTGTGATTCACTTAACAACTGTGGCAAGAAAGGTTGTAAAATGGGGCAAAGCTCACTTCACAAATGTCTCGCTTAGCAACAGAAACGTTGGGCTCAATTGTCATCGTAAGTCAAGGACTTCCTCCTGCACTCAGAGGTGCAAGAAACTCAAAACACAAAACGATTAGTAGTGAAGTGGAGGTAACCAACGGACATTTGCAAGTTATTGTGGCAGATCTAATAGTCTTTTTTGGTGGCTACTCATGTTCAGTCTTGTAGAAGGACATCAGTAATCTTCTCACCAGAGAGAGAAGTAAGGTTTCTGAGAGTTGGGTTGATGAGTGGCAGATAACACCAAGGGTACCTTTTAAGATCCTGTAGTCTCTAAAACTCAACTCTTAGGAGATAACTGAATGAGAAAAACCCAAGAAGGTTTGGAGTATGTGTGTTTAGGAAAGAGAAATTTACTCAGGACTATGAAGATATTAATTTTACTCCTGCTGTAGAAGATCAGCTATTGTGGCCTACAAGAACATTTGAGTCCTTTAACCAGATTCATATCCTCCTCCTTATGGACTTATTAAAACTGTCAAGGATGACAGTCTAATTTGATCTTCGGCTGATCCAAGAATTCTTAGGCTCTCACCAAATTTGTTCCATTATCTTTAACATCCTGTTTTTTTCAAAACTGTTAAATAATCTTGTCTTAGCTTCTCAAAGCTGGAGCCCCCGGTGCTCATTTATCAGCCTGATGGCTACACAAGGAAATGTCTAAAAGTAATCAATATACCTGATGGATGCAAGTCCAGGATTTAATATCCCAGCCTGTCAGAAAACACTGTTTATTGTAGAGGTGCAAGAAAAACTCTTTGGGCAAAAAAAAAAAATCTCTCTTACCAACCTGGCCCATTGTGTATTCAGTCAATCCTGTCTTTGCATCTTCCAAAATCTGAAAATGGAAACCAACTGTATGGAAATTCCAGGACAATATGTCAAGCCTACAATAGATATTAATGAGAGTTTTTCCAAACGTCACCTAAATTTAGGTGTATGAGCTCCTTGAGAGCAGAGAAGCATTTTTAGTGTATAAGGAAGATATTCACTGGAGAAAGCAACTATGTTTGGAAGAGTTAGCGGTAAAAGGAAACCAGGCCCTCAAAGAACATGGTGGATGGACACCATCAAAAATGACACCAGGCAGAGCATAGGAAAAGTCAAAAAGGTCGTGCCAGATTAGAAGATGTGGAGAGACCTGGTCCATAGTATCGCCAAGAGTTGGACCCAATTGAATGGATAACATCATCATCATCATCAAGGATGATGAGCAAGGGGTTGGACTAGAATACCTCCAAGGTCCCTTCAAACTCTGTTATTCTATTCTGTCCCATCCCATCCTACTCTACTCTACTCTACTCTACTCTACTCTACTCTACTCTTCTACTCTACTCTACTCTACTTCTATTCTATTCTATTCTATTCTATTCTATTCTATTCTATTCTATTCTATTCTATTCTATTCTGGGGTTTTTACTATGGGTTTTTTATATTATTCTATTGTTTTAGCTCGGGCTCCTATTTAATTCTTTTTTAATTTTTGTATTCTGTATTCTTATATTGCCCTGTTCACCGCCCTGAGTCCTTCGGGAGAAGGGCGGTATACAAATATAAATAAATAAATAAATATTCTATTCTATTCTATTCTATTCTATTCTATTCTATTCTATTCTACTCCATTCCATATTTTCTATTCTATTCTATTCTATTCTATTCTATTCTATTCTATTCTATTCTATTCTATTCCATTCCATATTTGCTATTCTATTCTATTCTATTCCATATTTTCTATTCTATTCTATTCTATTCTATTCTATTCTATTCTATTCTATTCTATTCCGTTCCTCTATTCTATTCTATCCTTATTTCCTATCCTATTATCTTCTATTCTATTCCCCATCTCTTCTAGATTAAAAGCAGATGTTCCTGGAAACCCAAAAATACTTTTTTTGCATGAAACAGGAAAAAAATGAACCTCTGTTTTTGGTGATGAGGAAGAATGGATTATAGAAAGAAAAAAATATATATTGTAATCATAAAGAGGTAAATTTGTATTATAACTGCTGTAAAAAAGATCGAAAGCTGCTTATATCTCTCTCCCCCCCCCCTCAATTGATGGTCTCTGAGCTTGATGGTTTTCTTGCAGATGTTTCATTATCAAACTAGGTAACATCATCCGTGCTAGCTTTTTCTTTTATCTCCTTTCTTGCCTTTTTAACCTTCTCTTCGATTCCTTCTTTTCCTTTTTCTCACTTTACATCAGTTTGCATTCACGATTTAATCTCGTTTTATTTATTTTTTTCAAAAAAAAATCTTCCGTAAATTTTACGCAAAATAATAAATGGGAAGTAGTCATTTTTTTTTGAGCGAATCACCCTATCGATGTTTCGGAAGGGTTAAAAATGCAAACGGTCTTCCCTGCTGACGATTATTTTCCTCGTGGTTATTCTTGTCTTCCTTTTGGAAAAAAAATACACCTCCTTCGGAGAAGCTGTCGTGCAGACGAAATAAACACAGGGCAGGCGGACGCATTTTCTTTTCTTAAAAAAAAAAAAAGATTCCACTCGCATCTGAATTTATTAAAGAAATTGCAAACTGTACATCAGTGTGTCGGTCTGTGAGAATCGAGTTTCTTTTTATCCGCACTGCCTAACTGGACTGTAGCGGTGACACATTGGTGAAATCCTGCTGAACATCGCTAAGACCAATACTAATGACTCTAGTAAATGAATCTGCCGTTTTTCTATTTTTGTCACGTTCCTAGCTGGGCCCTGCCTCAATAACTGCCAATAATAATAAAAGATGACAGCCTAACATGGTCATCAGGTTAAAAAACAACAACAACAACCTTGTGTGTAATTCCTTCCATTCATCAGATTATGGAAATCACGTTGCATGTCCCGAAGACATAACCTGATATTGAGATGAGATTTATTTTCCAACTGCACTGAGCTGACACTAACATAAGTTCTGGGGATAAATCATTCCAGCGGGATTAGACATTAAGCAATTGTTGCCGAGTGCCACACTGTACTTGGCAAGGCTCCGCGGCTGCTGTTTGCAGGTTTCCAGCGATCTTGTTAGAAAAGTCGACAGGTTTTCATTCTCCCCACCCACCCTTCTTTAGAGCTGGAAGGGACCTTGGAGGTCTTCTAGTCTAGCCCCCTGCTATGGCTGATCAGGAGGGGCTCACCAATGCTCCCCCTTTGGATATGTCCTATCATTTGTCCCATCATCCATCTTTTTATGCTCTTCAGCATAAAACTACAGGGAGTAGCTGCAACAGTTATATCTGCAACTATTCTAAAAATTCGAGTCCCAGGTATATTTATTTGTAAAAAAGGCATACTAAAACACTGTTCTCTGGGACAGAGAGTTTTATTGTATACCTTCGTTAGCCCACTGCTAACATTGTCAAAGTGTAAGCTAACATTGGGAAGTCTTGGCCTTTATAGTTCTAGGGACAGGTGGGGAAAGGTAGAATGGTGCGAGCGAGGCGAATGCCGGCCAATACAATCGAATTAGGGTTGATACATCCAATCACATGGGGGCAGCAGGCAGGCAGACCTATAACATGCTCAATGGCCAAATTACCGATACTTAAAGAACTATAAAAGGGACGCAGTGGCTCAGTGGGTTAGAACACTGAGCTTGACGATCAGAAGGTCGGCAGTTTGGCGGGTCGAATCCCGAGTGCCGCGTAACAGAGTGAGCGCCTGTTACTCGTCCCAGCTTCTGCCAACCTAGCAGTTGGAAAGCACGTAAAAATGCAAGTAGAAAAATAGGGACCACTATGGTGGAAAGGTAACAGTGTTCCGTGCGCCTTTGGCGTCTAGTCATGCCGGCCACATGACCACGGAGACGTCCTCGGACAAGCGCTGGCTCTTCGGCTTTGAAACGGAGATGAGCTCAGAGAGCAACAAGGACCCCTTTTCCATGAACTCCACATTCCCTTCTAGCACTGATGATGTTCCCTAGTTGGGTCATGAAAGGTCTGCAAGAAAAACACCAAGCTCAGAGAGCACCAAGGAGTCCACAATCCTCCTCCTTCTCCTTCCAAAACCCCACTCCCTTTTAGCACTGATTATGCTACCTAGTAGGATAAATGAACGTCTACACAAGAAAACAACCAAGCTCAGAGACCATCGAGGACCCGACAGATCCCCCCTGAGCTACAAATTGTCTCTCCTGTTGGAAGCGTTATTTGAAATAAAATCTCGCCTGACTGCTGGATGCCAGCTTCCCTTTGCATTTCCATCAATCCAGAGACTCTAAAACCAGGTTCAAAGAGGGATGGCAGGTGGGTGTTTCCAAACCACAGCAACCCTGTTCTTATAAAGATTGGTAGAGACACCAAACACCGTTGCAAGATTTTAATTAAAGTAGCCAGCACATCCATCGTTCAATTACATCACCAAGGTTTGCTTTGAGAAACCGCCCTTTGAAGTCCAACGTTAAACATTCACTTTGATTAGGGCAGAAAACCTTTTACTTTTTCTGAACGAGTTGTCTCTGATCCTGTGTTCCATTATGACTGTCTGTGCCTTGAGGGCAGGAAGCCTTCATGGATGGTCACCTTAACACGGGCTTCCGTTAAACCATGGGCTTGGTAAGCCATCATTTTTGGAAAACTGACTTATTGCCTGGGTGTGGCTAGGACATTCTTTAAGAATGCTTTTCTTCCAAGATACGTTCCTCATAGACTCAGCAATACTGTGATTGTTAGATACAGGTATATCTCTCTCCTTCTCCTACTCAATCAATCAGAAGTCCAGAATAGAGCTGGAAGGGACCTTGGGGGTCTTCTAGTCCACCTCCTTGCTCAAGCAGGAGACCCTATACCATTTCAGAGAAGTGGCAGCCCAGTCTCTTCTTAAAATCCTCCAGTGATGGAGCACCCACCACTTCTGAAGACAAAGCTATTCCACTGGTTAATTGTCCTCCCTGTTGGGAAATTTCTCCTTAATTCCTGGTTGCTTCTCTCCTTGAGTTGTTTCTGTCCATTGTTTCTTGTCTTGCTTTTTGGTCTGAAAAATAAGTTGACCACCTCTTCTTTGCGGTGACCCCTCAAATATTGGAACACTGCTATCATGTCCCCCCGCTAGTCCTTCTTTTCTGTAGACTAGCCGAATCGAAATCTGCTCTTCATATATTTTTATCTTCAGGCCTTTAATCATCTTAGTTGCTCCTCTTTCCACTTTTCCCAAAGTCTCAACATCTTTTTTGGTGACCAAAACTGGCTGCAGTATTCCAGGTGTGATCTTAGTAAAGATATATAAAGTAATACTAATACTTCACATGATTTTGCTTCTATGCCTCTGTTCATACAATCACTGCTCGCTCATGTTTAAGTGATCATCCACTAAGACTCTCCCTCCTCTCCTCTCCCTCCTTTTCTCTCCCTCCTCTCCTCTCCTCTCCCTCCTTTCCTCTCCTTTCCTCTCCTCTCCCTCC
>JAKJMR010015693.1:23483-43981 GCA_024449315.1 Daboia siamensis | reverse complement strand
TTATATGAGAGGTGTATTAATATATCTGAATAACAAATATAGACGTAATTTGGAATTCAGGAGGAAGGAATTAGAGAATGAAATTAGGGAAAAAGAAAAGGCCTTAATTTTGAATCCATCGGATGTGAAGATTAAAAAGGTAATTAATTTATTAAGGGGACAGTTTGACAAGTTGATGGCTGATCAAGTTGCAACTAACATACGGTATGTTAGACATAATACTTTTTGCAATGCTAATAAACCAGGTAGATGGTTAGCTTATTTGTTAAGGAAGAAGCAAAGGGCTTCTATTATAGATAGAATAGAACATAAGGGTAAGGTAGTGTATCAGCAGAATCTTATTAAGAAGACTTTTGTTGATTTTTACTCTAAATTATATGCTAGAGATAAGATTAGTGAGGCAGATATTGATGCATATCTGATGAATGCGAATATTCCTGTTCTTACACAAGAACAAAAGGAAGAGATGAATCAATTGATAACTGAGGAAGAAATTTTTTCAGCAATTAAACAATTGAAAGTGGGTAAGGCTCCAGGTACTGATGGTTTGACTGCTGTGTATTATAAAAATTTGCAGTTAGAGATGGTAAAGCCATTAAGGAAATTGTTTCAGACAATTCAAAAGGGAGGAAGGGTGCCCCTGTCCTGGAAAACTGCTTTTATTTCTTTGATTCCGAAGGAAGATCAGGATTTCACCCAAGCAAAAAATTATAGGCCAATATCACTTTTGAATACGGACTACAAGATATTTGCTAAAGTTTTAGCTAATAGATTAATGAGGGTATTGCAACAAGTAATTCATGGTGATCAAACTGGGTTTATAAGTGGTAGACAAATGAAAAATAATGTGAGGCATATAGTTGATTTGTTGGAATTTCTGGAAAGTAACAATCAGATCCCTGTAGCATTGATCTTTTTGGATGCTGAAAAAGCCTTTGATCAATTGGATTGGCAACTTTTGTTGAAAGTATTAGATAAAATGAATTTTGGGGATAAATTTTTACAACCAATTAGGGCATTATATCAAAAGCAAATAGCCCGTATAATAGTTAATAATAGTTTGACGGAAGAATGTAACATTGAAAAGGGTACGAGGCAGGGGTGCCCATTGTCACCTTTATTATTTGTTTTGACATTGGAGATATTATTGATTAAAATACGGGACTCGGAAAAAATTAGGGGAATTCAAATAAGAGATCAGGATTATAGACTGAGGGCGTTTGCAGATGATTTGGTTGTTACGGTGACTCAGCCTGAAGACTCAGTTGTAGAACTGATGGAGATAATAATGCAATATGGGAAAGTTTCTGGGTTTAAGGTTAACGTACAAAAAACTAAAATGTTGTCTAAGAATATGACAGTATCACAATATGACAGTATGTTTTAGAAGAGCTAACGGGATTTGAAATTGTTAAAAGGGTTAAATATTTGGGGATATATTTGTCACCCTCGAATGTAAAGTTATATAAAAATAATTATGAAAAGTTATGGGCAAAAGTTCAAAAAGAATTGGATAGTTGGAAAAAATTACAATTATCTTTATTGGGAAGAATTGCAGCAGTGAAAATGAATGTTTTGCCAAAAGTTTTATTTTTATTTCAAATGATACCTATTCTTAAAAAGGATTCAAATTTAGAAATGGAGTTTGCTGTGAGAATTAGGGGTCTTAAGGAGAATCTCAAGGAAGATTTGAAGAAATTAGTCTCTGTTGCTCTGGAAGATGTGTTGGGAAGGCCAGCTGAAGGAATTGCAGAAGATATAGATAAAATTTTCCGTGTTAATTCCTGGATTGCAAGACAAAGGAAATTACCTAGAGATGTGGTTGTTTATTTTACAAAGAGAGCAACCAGGAATGAAGTTATTCAAGTCTCTTACAATACTAAGCTTGTGATCGCAGAGCAAGAAGTTCTGGTTTTAAAAGAGATCCCTCCAAAAATTTTAAGGAAACGAAAGGAATTTGCATTTCTGGCACAGGAGCTTAAGCGACGTGATATCAAGTTTAGATGGGAGATCCCAGTGGGTATGGTGCTAATGTTTGAAGACACAAGATACCGTCTTGCTACAGTGATGCAGGCACGTGATTTTTATAGCAATGTTTTAAAAGCAATCCCCATACCACTTCTGGAATCAACAAAGGAGGGAAAGTCTCATGATGCCGAAGGAATACAGATAGATGAGAAAGCAGCAGGAGTGAGTCAAATTTCAACAGTATCAGAAGAAGTAAGAGACCAGAGGATTACGCGTGCTGCTTCGAGACGAGTCAGACGTGAGCAAGAGCAGGACCAGCAGAATGTTGTGGAACCTCCAAAGTGTACCTATAGCCAAGCTGTGGGAGGAGCGCGGCCTAAAAATGTAAAGGGGATTCTGGAAGACGCGCTTCAAAAGCTTCGGGTTGCCAGAAATGGTGACTAAGTTTTTAACTTGGAATGTCAATGGATTAAATTCACCACAGAAGAGAAAGAAAATTTTTCAATATTTAAAGCAATTTAAGACTGATGTTATTTGCTTACAAGAAACACATATTAGAGCTATGGACCAAAAGTATTTATTAAATTCAAGATTAGGTACACAATTTATTGCTTCTGCAGTTAACAAGAAAAATGAAGTGGTTATTTATGTTAAGAATACAATTACAGCAGAGTTAATTGAAGCAGATCAACAAGGAAGATATGTTATTGTGGACTTGTTACTAGAAGGTAAAAAAACTCTTTTGGTTGGATTATATGCTCCTAATCAACAGCAAGCTGATTTTTACAGCTTATTACACAGCAGGATTACCCAATTGGATTACAAATCTTTTATTTTTATGGGAGACTGGAATGGTGTTTTGAATGTACAAATGGATAAGAGTGGATCTTATAGAAGTACCCTAAGTCATGCTAAACTGCCTAAATCTTTTTTTGAGATGATGGATGATATGGATTTACGTGATGTTTGGAGGGAAAGGAACTCACAAGAAAGGGACTATACTTTTTTTTCTGATAGACATCAATCTTTTTCCAGGATTGATTTTATATTATTGACTAATGATCTTTTTTTTAGAGATTAACATACAAAAACCTAAAATCTTATCTAAAAATATGACAGTACTACAAAAGGTAGCTTTAGAAAGGTTAACTGGATTTGAAATTGTTGAAAGGGTTAAATATTTGGGGGTATATTTAACACCCTCAAATGTTAAATTATATAAAAATAATTATGAAAAGTTATGGAACAAAGTGCAAAAAGAATTGGATAGTTGGAAAAAATTACAATTGTCATTATTGGGAAGAATTGCAGCAGTACAAATGAATGTTCTGCCAAAATTTTTATTTTTGTTTCAAATGATACCCATTCTCAAAAAGGATTCAAATTTGGAGGAATGGCAGAAGGGTATTAATAAATTTGTTTGGGCAGGGAAAAGGCCACGGGTTAAATTTAAAATTATGCAGGATACGCGTGAAAGAGGTGGTCTAAGAATGCCCAATTTTAAATTATGTTATGAAGCTGCTGCATTATCAGCTATAAGTGATTGGATTAATTTGACACAGGGGAGACTATTAAATCTTGAAGGGCATGATTTGTTATTTGGTTGGCATGCATATTTATTGTATGACAAAAAGGTAGACAATGTGTTTAAAAGGCATATTTTGAGGTATGCTTTGTTGCGAGTTTGGAAAAAGCACAGACAAAAGTTAAATTATAAGATACCGTTATGGGCAATACCCAAACACGCAATAGAGAATATAAATGTTGGATTTAAACATGATGTGATTACATATAAGGAAATTTTGAGTTTGGAGAGGAATGTGTGGTGTTTGAAGTCATATAATCTTTTACGAGAAAAAAAGATTGTACAAACTTGGTTTCAATATGGACAATTACAAGCCAGGTGGAAAGAGGATCAGAAAATTGGTTTTTTAATGGATGATGAAAATTTGGTAAAGCAAATTAGAAATCAGGGACCAGCGCATATCAAACGGATATATCTTGCACTGATAGAGATTGACTCAGAAACAGAAATTGTTAAGGACTGTATGATAAAATGGGCACAGAATATTCAGGAAGTTATCACAATGGACACTTGGGAAAAGATCTGGGTGAGAAATGTGAAATTTACGCAAGCTCAAAACTTAAGAGAGAATTTTTATAAAATGTTTTATAGGTGGCATTTAGATCCTAAAAAATTAGCAAGTATGTATCCGAATTATCAGCCTAAATGTTGGAGATGTGGCGGTGAAGATGCAACGTACTTTCATATATGGTGGACTTGTAAAAAGATCAAAGCATTTTGGATTAAAATTTGGTGGAATATGCAGAAGATATTTAAGAAAAGGATAAAGTTTTGTCCGCAGTTGTTTTTATTGGGCATTATTACTGATATTACTGTGCTGGACATTAATCTGATGTTGAACTTAATTACGGCAGCGAGACTTTTAATAGGGCAATATTGGAAGAAGGAAGAACTGCCGACTATAGAGGAATGGACTTTAAAAGTTTCCAACCTGGCGGAAATGGCGAAGATTTCAGCATATTTGAAAGACCATTCGCAACAACGATATATTGTGGAGCGGAAGAAATGGATTGATTACATCCAGAATAAATACGGGACTAAAAAGTTTCATCTAGCATTTGAATAAGTATATTGCTTGTAGTCAACTTATAAGAGCTAAAGTGCGAGAGATTTAATAGTTTATTGTTGTTAGTATATGGGAGTTTATGATTGGTTACTTTATTTTTATACCTTGTATCTAGCTCTGGGAAGTCCGGGGGGGGAGGGGGGAAGGGGAGGGTGAGAGGGTGGGATAGGGTTGGGAAGGGAGGGAAGGGTTGGGGGATGGGATGTAATAATTAAAATGTACTGAAAAACTTTTCAATAAAAAAAAAAAAAAAAGGATTCAAATTTGGAGGAATGGCAAAAGGGTATTAATAAATTTGTTTGGGCAGGGAAAAGGCCACGAGTTAAATTTAAGATTATACAGGATACGCGTGAGAGAGGTGGTCTTAAAATGCCTAATTTAAAATTATATTATGAAGCTGCTGCCTTGTCAGCGATAAGTGATCGGATTAATTTAACACAAGTGAGATTATTAAATCTTGAAGGTCATGATTTGTTATTTGGTTGGCATGCATATTTATTGTATGATAAGAAGGTGGATAAGGTGTTCAAGGTGCATATTTTAAGATATGCTCTGTTGCGAGTTTGGGAAAAGTATAGACATAAGTTAAATTATAAGATACCTATATGGGCAATACCGAAACATGCAATAGAAAATATAAGTGTTGGGTTCAAACATGATGTGATTACATATGAGGAAATTTTAAGTTTGGAAAGGAATGTATGGCAACTAAAGCCATATAATATTTTAAGAGAAGAAAAGATTGTACAAACTTGGTTTCAGTATGGGCAATTACAGGCCAGGTGGAAGGAAGACCAGAAAACTGGTTTTTCAATGATTGATGAAAATTTGGTAAAGCAAATTAGAGATCAAGGTCAAGCACATATTAAAAGGATATATCTTGCATTGATAGAAATTGATTCAGAGACAGAACTTGTTAAAGATTGTATGATAAAGTGGGCTCAGAATTTCCAAGAAGTTATTACAATGGATACTTGGGAAAAGATTTGGGTAAGAAATGTAAGATTGACGCAAGCTCAAAATTTAAGAGAGAATTTTTATAAAATGTTTTATAGGTGGCACTTAGATCCTAAAAAATTAGCAAGTATGTATCCGAACTGTCAGCCTAAATGTTGGAGGTGTGGTGGTGAAGATGCAACATATTTTCATATATGGTGGACCTGCAAAAAGGTTAAAGCTTTTTGGATTAGAATCTGGTGGAACATGCAAAAGATATTTAAGAAAAGGATAAAATTTTGTCCGCAATTGTTTTTATTGGGTATTATTACTGATACTACTGTTGTGGACACTAAGTTGATGTTGAATTTAATTACGGCAGCAAGACTTTTAGTAGGGCAATATTGGAAGAAGGAAGAACTGCTGACTATAGAAGAATGGACTTTAAAAGTTTCCAACCTGGCGGAAATGGCAAAGATCTCAGCGTATTTGAAAGACCATTCGCAACAGAGATATATCGTGGAGTAGAAAAAATGGATTGATTATATTCAGAATAAATATGGGACTAAAAAGTTTCATTTAGCATTTGAATAAGTATTGATGTGATATTTATGTTGCTTGTAGTTATTTTATAAGAGTTAAAGTACGATAGATTTAATAGTTTATTGTTGTTTGCATAAGATAGATTATGATTGTTTGTATTTTTATACCCCGTATTTAGCTCTGGGAAGTCAGGGAGGGGGGAGGGGGAAGGGAGGGAGGTGTAGGGGAGGGTTGGGGAGGGGGTAGGGGGTTGGGAGGGGTTTTGTTTTGTTTTGTTAAAAATAAAATGTATTGTAAAACTTTTCAAGAAAAAAAAAGAAAAAAAAAAGAATGCAAATGACCAGCTGTCTGCAAGGAGTATAAATCATACAGTCAGAGCTGATGAGAAGTGAAACATCTTCAAAGAAAAACAAGTTCAGTTGCTTCATGAAAAAGTACCTTTGCGATAGGTATGACCTGGATGAGTGAGAATCTCCATTGGCATGTATCAGTGGCATGTTCTGCTCCCCTTTAGCTCATTCCCAGTTCCTGGACAGCATACCTTTGGAGGCCCTGTGGCTTGGCTGCTGCTGTTGAATGCCAGGTCAGTTAATAATAAGGCTCTCATTATTCAAGATCTTATTGAGGAGGAGTGAGCTGACCTGACATGCATCACTGAGACCTGGCTGACTCCGAAAGGGGGGGTTCCTCTCTTAGAGATGTGCTCAACCGAGTTTCAGGTTTAGCATGAGACAAGACCCCAGGGCAGGGGAGGTGGGGTGGCAGTGGTTATCAGAGAGTCTCTTGGCCTTCAGGAGCTTTGTTCCCCAAGTTTCTGGTTGGGAGACCCTGTTTCTGAAGCTGGGATCAGTTGGGATTGTTGCTAGTATACCAGCCTCCCTGCTGTGTGGCAACCTCCCTGCCTGAGCTGCTGGAGGTTGTCTTGGGGCTGGCAGTGGAGTTTTCCAGACTTATGTTTCTGAGAGACTTCAATCTGCCATCCCTGCATTTGGGCTCAGAAGCAGCCCAGGAGTTCATGACCACCATAGCAGCCATGGGCCTATCCCTGATTGTTAAGTGTCTGACTCAGGACAGTGGTCACAAGCCAGATTTGATATTCTTATCAGAGCAGTGGCAATGTGATCTGGTGGGGGGGGATTTAAGCTTATTTCCATTCTCATGGTCAGATCACATCCTGGTGTCCATGGGACTCTCTTATGCCACCCACCTTCGCAGGGAGGTCAGACTCATTTGGTTGCTCTGTCCCCAGCAACTCATGGACCCAAATGGGTCCCAGAGGAAACTGGGGGCTATCCCATAGGTTTTGCTGCACAGTCCTGCCAAAGCCTTAGTAACGACCTGGAAGCTAACATCAGCTGAGGCTTTGCACAGGATCATGCCTGTGTGGCTTCTCCTGACCCATCGTTCCCAACTCTCCCTGTGGTTTCAAAAAGCGTTAAGCAATGCCTAGAGCGCTGCTGGAGGAAAACAAAGGATGCATCTGTGAGATGGTCTCACGAAGCCGATGGTTCGTTAAGGTGCTTCCAAGTAAAAAGCAGCACGCAGGGATGCAATCATTTATAGCTTTATTCAACAACAGAGTAAATAGAAAGAGTTCCCTGGCATGGAGGCATCCATGCCTGGATTGAGCTCATGGATCAGCAAGTAAGAAGAAGAAAGAACAAAGAGAAACTAGAGAGACTAGAGGGAAGAGCAGCCCCTGAGCAGAGGTATTTATGGGGGTCCTCAGTCCCTCCCTTACCAATTAACTCTCTCCAATGAGGCTGCAGGGGCCGGGGACCCCTGACCCATCAGTGGGGGCAAAGATGCTTCTTTGCTCCCATCTGATGACCTTTTTGGGAACTGCCATGGCTGGCACAAAAACATCTAACAATTCCCCTTCTTGCCAGCCAATGACAGGGACCAGTGAATGTATGTGAGGGGGCGAGCAGGTGTCATAGACATGCATATACATGTTCAGAAGACCAAACACAAACGCTTACACAGAAGATTGTGCCGGTCAATGGGAACAGGTTTGGTGAACAGGTCAGCTATCTGGTCAGTTGTATTACAATGCTCAACATGTATAAACCCCATTTTGGCAAGCTGCCTGACATTTTTATAGCGTATGTCTATGTGGCGGGACCTAGAGCCCACTGCATATGCCCCCGAGATTGCAATTGCAGCCATATTATCCTCTTGAATTTGGATGGGCAGAGGAGGAGGTGCCCAGATGCTCGTTATCAGAGCATCGAACCAAATCAAATCATTGGCCGTGTCTGACAGGCTGGCATATTCCGCCTCGGCCGTGGAGCAAGAAACAAACTTTTGCTGCCTAACATGCCAATGGATAGGACAGCCATTTAGCAATATGAGGAAACCAGAGGTGCTCCGTCTACTTTTAGTGTCACCAGCCCAGTCTGCGTCCGAGTAAGCGGAGAGCTGGGCCGTCTTCCCCTTCTCTGGTTCCAGCACAAGGAGAGCATCGGTCGTGCCCCTGAGGTACCTAAGTACCCTCTTAACAGAAGTCCAGTGGAATTCCTTTCCGTGTTCCACATGCCTGGACAGTAGATTCACAGCTAAGGCTATGTCAGGCCTGCTCCAATTGCTGATATATAGCAAGGAGACAATCACAGATCTGTAAAGCTTATTATCTGTGAACTCAGGACCGCCCTTGTGAGTGTGATTGTAATAGTCACTTTGTATCGGGCTACGCGTTGGGTTAGATTCTGCCATTTTACATTTGGCCAGTAACTCCTCAATCTTTTCTTTCTGAGATAGGGCGAACCCCTCCTTAGTGGCCAAGATGTGCACACCCAAGTACCTGTCAAACCACCCTAAAGACTTCAGGGTAAACTTTTCCCCTAGGGCCTTGGCAAATTTATCACACCCTTCCTTGTCAGGCCCTACATATAGGAGGTCGTCCACATAAACTAACACCCGTTCTGTGGTACCCTTGGAGTTGCGTGTGAAAACACATTCATCTGCATGGGATGCACTGAAACCAACTCGTTCTAAACTTTTTCTAAGGCAGTCGTACCATAGTTTCCCCGACTACTTGAGGCCATATAACCCTTTTTGGAGTAGCCATGTGTTTCCCCCTTCCTGCTGGTAGCCAGGAGGGGCCTTCACGTAGATCTGCCGGTCCAAGTTGGCGTGGAGGTAAGCCATCTGGATGTCGAATTGGATGACTTCGTCCTCTAATTTCGGGTCAACATATTTTGTCAAATGGCTTACTGAAATACATGTGTAGCGGTGCCCCCAAAAGGGTCACTGGAGTCCAGGTTCCCCTTTTTTCCAGCCAACCAAGCACTTCCCCCTGCTATAGTCTGTCATTATGGCTGCCAATCCACACTAGTCCTTTCCAGAAAGGTAGGGGTGGTGGTCAGATGGGCTGTTCAGCTCTTCTTTCCCTATCTTCTCTCTCTGGTCTCGTGTTAAAGCAATCATCATCATCATCATCATCATCATCATCATCCCATGGTTGTGGGGCTTGTGTACTCTGAGGAAGATGAGAGCTATGCCAGAGGTTCAACCATACTGGACAGGTCTCATCAGAGGAGTCAGACAAAGAGTGTCTCTCCCATAAAAAATATGGTGAGATGTAAATTTCAGAATGCCATACTGGCTCGGATGTTGCCCGGGTTAACAAGGTCCATGCTAGATGTTGGAGTTCCTGGATATCTGGTGAAAAATGGGTTACAGGACTCAGGACTGTTGGTTGAGCAACCAGGGCCAGCAGCTGCAGAACTACTGGAAGAAAAAATGTTTACCCATCGCAAATACACAGTGATTGAAAACAAAGAAATAATGATATGTTATTACAGATCAAGTCCAACAAGAAGAGGATATCTAAAATGAATGCACCAGTTCTGGAAAGAACAAAATCAAGAATCAGAAATAACAGAACAGAGAGTAGCAGATCAACGCCGATTTATAACATGAAATAAAGTATTCACAGAAAAAGAATTGGACGAACTGCAAAGGTTTACCCAGGGCAAAGAAATCAAAGCCTTGCCAGAAGTAATTCAGAATGTAGAGGCAAGCCAGGGGGAGTTGGCAGTGAAGGAATCCAGCAGAGATATACAACTGTTCTCATTTGGAAACCAGGCACCTCTTCCTCAGGAAGAACAAAGCCCTCTAACTAAAGAAATAAAAGAATTGAAAGAAAGAATAACTGAGCATCTAGAACAGCACAAAAACAACAGAATAAGGCTGCCAGCATTGAAGCTTGTTCCAAAGAAACAGCTAGCACAAGCATTAAAAGTTGCAAATACTGCAATATCAAGTATAAGCACCAATTCACTGCAAGAAACAAACCAACTAATGTACAGCACAGCTGCAGTTGTAACTGAATACCTGGGATGCGAAATCAACAAAGAAGAAAAACAAACAGTGCACCACAAAAATGGAAGGTTAGACAAAAAATAAGATCAGCAAGTTAAGATCACATGCAAGCAAGCTAGAACAGATGAAAGAAAAGAAGCTGAAGAACAAGAAGACCAAAGAATACCTAATCAAGAAATACCACTTAGAAACAAGGAACATCAAGGAAGCACTGGAAATAATAAAGCAGCAAATAACAGCTATAGCCAGGAAAATCAGTAGATATGAAGCTCGAATTGCAAATTATAGGCAGAACCTCCAATTTCAATCCAATCAGAAATGTTTCTACCTATCCATCAATGTAGAAACTCCAATGAATCAGTCAGTACCTGACAAGGAAGAAACAGTGCAGTTCTGGAAGCAGATATGGGATAACCCAAAGAAACACAACAAGGATGCGGCTTGGTTAAAAGAGGTGGATGCAAATAAAACAGAAGTTGAAATGAAAGAACTAGTAATAACAACAAAAATGGTAGAAAAAAGAGCAAGGAAGATCAAAAAATGGTCAGCACCAGGTGAAGATGAACTGCATGGGTTTTGGTTGAAACATCTAACTGTTATATACCCTCTCATTGCCAAGCAGTTCAACAATATACTACAAGGAGGAGAAATTGAAAAGTGGCTAACAACTGGGAAAACCTACCTAATGATGAAAAATCCAGCAAAAGGGGCAACACCGGGCAACTACAGGCCAATTACCTGCTTACCAACAACTTTCAAATTGCTAACTGGTGTAGCTGATGCAGTACAACAGCATCTAGTTGAAAACAGTCTCTTTCCACCCAAACAAAAAGGAAACCGCCCCAATAGCAGAGGAACAAAAGATCAACTCCTAATAGACAAAATGATCTTGGAAAACTGCAAGAAAAGGAAGACCAACCTGAATGTGACATGGATTGAGTACAAAAAGGCATTTGACTCTGCCACATGACTGGATAATCAAGTGCCTAGACATAACAGGAGTCAGTAGAAACATCAGAAAATTTGTGCAAAGATTTATTTATTTATTTAATTTAATTTCTATACCGCCCTTCTCCTGAAGGACTCAGGGCGGTGTACAGGGCAATACAATAAAAATACAATATACAAAGTTAAAAAAAAATTAAATACTGCAGCCCAAATCCAATAAATTAGTACAAAATATTTAAAATACCCCAAACCCATCAGACCAGGCCGGCTTGTTCAAATAAGTATGTTTTTAGGTCACGTTGGAAGGAGCGAAGGTCGGGAGCCATCCGGAGTTCAACCGGTAAACGGTTCCAAAGGTCTGGTGCGCCCACAGAGAACACCCTCCCCCTGGGGGCCGCCAGTCGACACTCTTTGACCGACGGCACCCTGAGGAGGCCCTCTCTGTGGGAGCGCACTGGATGACGGGAAGTTGATGCCAGCAGCAGGTGCTCCCGTAAGTAACCTGGACCCATGCCATTTAGGGCTTTATAGGTCATTACCAGCACCTTGAATCTTACCCAGAGGGCAACCGGAAGCCAAAGCAGCTCGCGGAGTAGAGGTGTTACATGGGAGTATCAGGAAACCCCCACCACCACTCGCATGGCTGCATTCTGCACCAGCTGAAGCCTCTGAGTAGTCCTCAAGGGCAGCCCCATGTAGAGAGCATTGCAGTAGTCCAAACGGGAGGTCACGAGCGCATGAGTGACTGTGCGCAAGGCATCTCGGTCCAGATAGGGCCGCAACTGGCGCACCAGACGAACCTGGGCGAAGCCCCCCCTAGTCACAGCTCCTATATGATCTTCCAAAGAGAGCTGTGAGTCTAGGAGGACACCCAAGTTGTGAGCCCTATCTATGGGGGGTAATATCTCACCCCCCCATGGTTAGAGATGGAATGATCTGAATGATGAAGATGCACTGAAATTAGTATATCAGGAAGGCTTACTGACAACTGGAGAAACCAAACTGGCCTAAAAGAAAGACCAAATGAAGAACAGAATAGAGGCATGGGAAGACAAAGCACTACATGGCCAGTACATTAAAAAAATAGCTGGGAAAGCAGATAATAACAAGACCTAGCAATGGCTAAGAGCAGGAAACTTGAAGAAAGAGACTGAGGGACTAATTCTGGCTGCACAAGACCAAGCCTTAAGGACAAATGCATAGAAAGTCAAAATTGAGAAGACAGCAACAGACAGTAAGTGCCGCCTATGCAAAGAAGCTGAAGAAACAGTGGACCACTTGGTAAGCTGCTGCAAGAAGATCGCATAGACTGACTACAAGCAGCAGCATGACAAAGTAGCAACAATGGTGCATGTGAAGATCTGCAAGAAATATCATTTGCCTGTAAGCAAGAACTGGTAGGATCATAAAATAGAGAAAGTCATAGAAAATGATAAAGCTAAACTGCTCTGGGACTTCAGAATTCAAACAGACAAGCACCTGCAACATAACACCCCGGACTTAACAATTGTCGATAAGAAAGACAAAAAAGTCTGGATAGTGGACGTGGCAGTGCCTGGAGACAGCAGAATAGATGAGAAAGAACTGAAGAAGATAACAAAATACAAAGACCTACAAATAGAAATAGAAAGACTGTGGCAAAGGCAAGCAAGGGTAGTACCAATAGTAATAGGCGCCTTGGGTGGAATCCCAAAACAACTGGTGCACCACCTGAACACCATTGGCATTGACAAATTCGCCATTAGTCAATTGCAAAAGGCGGCCTTACTAGGAACTGCTTTCATCCTGCGACAATATCTGTAATACCATCAAACATCCACATCTGCCTATCCCAGGTCCTTGGTAAGGACTCAATAGGTAGACAAAAATACCAAATCCAGTCTGAACATCTGGCTGAATGTGCGATGATTAATCATAATCATAATCATAATCATAATCATCATCATCATCATCATCATCATCATCATCATCATCATCATCCTGTGGCTGGGCCTGGGCAGCTATCGGGTGTGGTCCCTATGGTTATGGGATTACCAGTCTTCCAATTGGTAGTGGCTTACCCACCGTGAACCAACCCAGGCACCTCCCATCACCAATGATGAAAAGAAATAAAAAAAATTCCATACCAGATCAGTCATCGCCCGAGTCAACAAGGACCATGTCAGATGCTATGGCTCCTGGACATCTGTCGAAAAATGGGCCACAGGGCTCAGTTGTTACTGCTGGGGAACCAGAGCATACAACTGTAAAGCAACTGGAACAAAAGCTCAAAACCTGGACAACCAAAGAAAATCGAGAAATCATCCAGTGCTACTACCAGGCAGAACCAACAGCCAGGGGATTTCAAAAAAGAATGATGCAACTGTGGAAGGAAAAGCATCCAGAAAGTGATCTAACTGAACAATGATTAATGGATCAAAGACGATTCATCATCCGTAATAAAGTTTTTACAGATGTGGAAATTCAACTTCTAGGAACATTGGCTAAAAAGAAAACAACAAGGAATGATGATGAACAGGCTGAAGAAATTGTTCCAATACCTGAACAAACTGACCAACAAACTGACCAAACAGCGGAAGAAGCCACCACACAGGATGAAGACTCCCCTATGCAACAACTCAAAAGTGTAGAGCCTAAGGACTTCTGGGTGGCAAGGCTCCGTTGACGGTAGCCATTTCGGCTATCAGCCCCGCTGTTTCCGTAGAGCCGCCAAAAACAGCGACGATCAGCTGTTTGGCGGCTCAGAAGCCCGCTCCTCAGGAGAAGAGGAGGGGGTGAGCGCCCAGACAGGGGTAGAGCTCCCCCAGACCGCCAGAGTTGGAACTCTGGTGGTTGAAAGGTTGAGCCCCCCCGAAGCCTGAGTTTGCTCCGGACTCCGGGACGCCTCTGCTCCAAGGCTTTGGAGCAGAGCAGGACGCTGCAACCATCCCTGCTAGCGAGAGTGAATGTTGGATTACTTGAATGCAGGCAGAGCTGTGCAGGAGAATGCTGTCAGAGCAAGTATCTGTACTTTAAGTCAGTAAACTTTGTGGAGATTTTTAAGTGGTGCGGAAAGTGAAAGTGCGCAATAGAATTAAGTGGGTGAAAATGGCTGCCAAGTCTACTAAAGTTCCTAGAAGCGCGGGGGCTTCGCCGGTTCAGCAATCTTCATTACAGGCTTTAATGCCCCCCCTCCAGCACCCGCACCTGCACCAGCCTTGACAATAAAAGATCTGCAGGATGTTTTGCAAGAGGCTTTGAAAAAGCAATCTCAGCAATTAGCAGAGCTTATTGAGGATAAGAATACAGAAATAAGGGCAGACATCTTACTTGCATTTCAAGGCATGGCTGTTTGTATTGAACGCTTGGATGAGAAAGTTGAAGAAATTAGCCAAAATAATATGAGATTAGATGCCAAAATGATGGATGCTGAAACAGTGATGGAAAAGATTGATGACGATTTATTATTGGTCCAGCACAGAGAGATGGAGTTTGCTGTGAGAATTAGAGGGTTGAAAGAAGACCCTAAGGAAAATTTGAAAAAAGTATTTTCAGTAGCTCTTGAACAGGTTCTGGGGTGCTCAGCAGAAGATATTATGGTGGATATAGATAAAATATTTCGTGTTAATTCCTGGATTGCAAGACAAAGGAAGCTACCTAGAGATGTGGTGGTTTATTTTACAAAGAGAGCAATTAGAAATGAGGTTATACAAGCCTTTTATAATATTAAATTCACAGTTGCAGAGCAAGAAGTGTTAATTTTGAAAGAGATCCCTCCAAGAATTTTGAGGAGAAGGAAAGAATTTGCTTTTCTGGCAGAAGAATTAAGAAGACGGGATATCCAGTTTAGAAGGGAGATCCCAGTAGGTATGGTGGTGATGCATGCAGGCACGAGATACCGTCTTCTCACAGTTTTACAGGCACGTGATTTTTATGCCAATATTTTGAAGGCAGGCCCCATACCACTTCTGGAATCTAAAAGGAAGAATGGCAAAGGAGAGCGTCAACCACAAAGCGAGAATATACAAGGTGCTGAAGGAGTGATGCAGTTGAAAGATGGAGAATTCCAGAAAGCTACAGGAGTGGATCAGATTTCAGTACCAATGGAGGAGGTCAGAGACCAAAGAATGACACGCGCTGCAGCCAGACGAATGAGACAAGAGCAAGAGCAGCAGAGAGCTATGATTGCATCTCAAAAACTTACTTACAGTGAAGCAGTGGGAGGAGCGAAGCCAAAGAGAGTGCAGGTGATGTTGGAAGAAGCGCTCCAAAAGCTTCAGGTCGCAAGAGATGGCGACAAAGCTTCTAACCTGGAATGTTAATGGTCTAAATTCACCACATAAGAGAAAGAAAGTATTTCAATATCTAAAGCAGTTTAAAAATGATGTTATTTGCTTACAGGAAACACATATTTGAGCGGTTGACCAAACGTACTTGGTAAACTTTAGGTTGGGCACACAGTTTATTGCTTCTGCACCTGATAAGAAAAATGGAGTTGTTATTTATGTCAAGAATACTTTAACAGCGAGTTTAATTGAAGCAGATAAACAAGGAAGATATGTTATAATTGAATTATTGATAGAAGGCCAGAAAATGCTTTTGGTTGGATTATATGCTCCTAATCAGCAGCAAGGAGATTTTTACAATTTATTACATAGCAAGATCATCCAGTGGGATTATAAATCTTGTATTTTTATGGGAGATTGGAATGGTGTCTTGGATGTACAAATGGACAAGGGAGGTCTTTTTAAAAGTACGCCAAGTCATGCTAAACTGCCTAAAAGTTTTTTTGAGATGAAGGATGACTTGGAATTGAGAGATGTTTGGAGAGAAAGGAACTTGCAAGAAAAAGACTTTACTTTTTTCTCTGACAGGCATCAATCTTTCTCCAGGATTGACTTTGTATTAATTACTAATGATTTTTTTTCTAGGATTAAGAAGATCAAGATTTGTCCAAGAACTATATCTGATCATAGTCCAGTATGGTTGGAGATAGAAAAAGATAATGGAGATAGACGGTCCTGGCGTTTAAATGAAAATTTGTTTAGATATCAGGAAAATGTGGCAGAGTGTAAAAAACAGATGAAAGAATTTTTTAAAATTAATATGCATAAAGGTACTTCTATTGAGATGGTTTGGGATGCAAGTAAAGCTTATATGAGAGACCTATTAATATATTTGAACAATAAACATAGACCTAAATTGGAATTTAAGAGGAAAGAATTAGAGGATGAAATTAAGGAAAAAGATATCCAAAAACAAGCAACACAAAACAAAATGGAGAATATTGTAATAACCACCGATATGGTTGCAAAACATGTAAAGAAGGTCAAGAACTGGAGTGCACCTGGCCTGGACGAGCTGCATGGTTACTGGTTGAAACACCTCACCAGCCTCCATCACCACATGGCCACTCAGTTTGATGAAATGCTTCAAAATGTCACAAGTGAAGAATGGTTAACAGCTGGTCAAACTTACTTGATAATGAAAGACCCTGAAAAGAGCACAGAACCAAGCAACTACCGCCCAATTACTTGTCTACCAACAACATTCAAACTTTTTACAAGAATACTGGCAAATTCAATATTCAATCATCTGATGGAAAACAATTTGTATCCCGCAGAACAAAAAGGAAATTATAAAAAATCAAGAGGAACAAAAGATCAGTTACTCATTGACAAAATGGTACTTAAAAATGCAAAACGACAAAAAACAAATTTAAATATGGCGTGGATTGATTACAAGAAAGCATTTGATTCATTACCCCACAGTTGGATTAATGCGTGTTTGGAAAACTTTGGAATCAGCAAAAACATCTGTACATTTTTGAAAGCAAATATGCAAAAATGGAAAACAGTTCTAACAGCAAATGGGGAGAACATTGGTGAAATCAACATCAGACGAGGAATCTTCCATGGGGACTCACTTTCACCACTACTGTTCAACATCGCATTAATTCCATTGACAATAATATTATGAAACACAAAACTGGGATACCACATCTCAAGCCAGCATGGAAACATAAACCATGGATGACTTAAAACTGTATGCAAAAAGCCACACTGAACTTGAATCAATACTCAACGCAGTTCAACTGTTTAGCAGCAACATCAGAATAGACTTTGGACTTGGAAAATGTGCTATATTATCCATGCAGCGAGGAAAAATGGGAAAAATAGAAGGAATAGAACTGGGAAACTGAAGTATTATGAAAGCACTAGCAAAGGATGAGGGTTACAAATACCTAGGTATATTGGAAGGAGATAACATCTTGAATGGAAAAGTCAAAGAGTCAACACAAAAGGAATACATCAGGAGAATCTGCAAAATACTAAAATCAAACCTGAATGCTGGAAATATAATTAAAGCCATTAATACATGGGCAGTCCCAGTGATACGCTACCCAGCTGGAATTATCAACTGGACTTTGGCTGAATTGGAACACCTAGACCGGAAAACGCATAAACCTTTGAATATGCACCACGTTCTACATCCACGAAGTGACATTGACAGGTTGTACCTGCCAAAAAGAATAGGGGGAAGAGGGCTACTGCAAATTCACCAAACTGTAGAAGAAGAAAAATGAAGTTTGAATGACTATGTAAATCAAAGTACAGAAAAATTGCTGCAGTCTGTGAAAACAGAGAGCATTATAAAAATAACAGAAACAAAGGCAGAATATAAGGAAAAACGCCTGGATGACAGATTAAATAGATGGAAAACCAAAGCTCTGCATGGACAGCATTTGAAAAATATTGAAGGAAAATGTGATAACGACATGGGCATGGCTTAAGATGGGAACCATCAAGAAAGAAACAGAAGGCTTAATACTGGCTGCTCAAGAACAAGCACTACAAACTAATGCCATGAAAGCGAAGATACAAAAATCTACTGACAATCCAAATTGCCGACTTTGCAACGACAAAGTTGAAACTGTTTCACATTTAATATGTGAGTGCAGCAAAATCGCGCAAACTGATTACAAAGCTAGACATGACCGAGTTGCTAAACTAATCCACTGGGCATTGTGTAAAAAATACAACTTGCCTGTACCAGGAGATGCCAGAGTCGAAGAAAAAGAACTGGAAAAAATTATGAAATACCACGACCCGGCCATCGAAACTGCACGATTATGGATGAAACGTGTAACAGTGATACCCATTGTCATCGGGGCACTGGGAACTATGTCCAAAAACTTTGCAAAATACATCAAGAAATTGCAGTTTCCTGCAATAACTCCAACAAAACTACAAAAAACTGTGCTACTCGGAACATCTTACATTTGAAGGAGATACCTGGTTGATACCTAGGATGCTGGTAGCAACCCGTGTCAACCGTTAGTGCCAGTCAATATGAGTGTTCAGTTGACTGAGTTTCATGTTTTATGAATAAAAGTTTAATAATGATGATGATGATGATGATGATGATGATGATGATGATAATGTTGGAAGGTACCTTGGAAGTCATCTAATCCAACACCCTGCTCAGGCAGGAAACCCTATACCATTTCAGACAAATGGCTGTCCAGTCTCTTCTTAAAAACTTTCAGTGTTGGAACATTCACAGCTTCTGGAGGCAGGTTGTTCCACTGGTTAATTGTTCTAACTGTCAGAAAATTGTCAGAAAATCCAATCACCACACACCAGTACCAGGAGCTTAGAGCCGCTGCGTGTGAACGCGCCGCCATCTTGTGAAAAAAAAATATTTCCCAATAAATTTGTGGGTAGCCAAGGCTCTTCCACCAAGATCCTAAAGTATCAATTTTCAAATCAGAGGCCAAATTGTGTAAAATATTGAGCTGGTGCTGGATGGTTTGTGATTCATCTGAAAGGTCGAAACAACACATTCCTTCAAAATTTTCACAACCCAAATGCTGACGCAAAAGCAAATAATCAATAGCAGCATGATTTTGTAAAATCCCTTTACACAAAGCTTGCAGCTCGTGGTTGATTGCTGAAATAGCTATAGCAGTAGCATTAATTATTTTTGCCAAATTACACGCAACAGCGTTAATGTTAAGATGAGCGCGAGCAGCAAGCACTGGCACACCCAGTATAGATATAGCCAAAGCTACATATTCTGCTTTATTAAGTAAAGCTGTTTCAGAGTCACAAGTGCTATCTAGCATAACTCTACATCGAGAACAGTTTGAGTGAATTTGCTGTTTGGAAAGCAAAACAGGAATCAACTGGCTGAGACAACACTGTGCTTCACTAATATTAGCAGGAATGTAATTAAAAGTTTCTTGACCACATGTAAAAAACCATCCTTGCAGGAGCCAAACATGAGCAAAATTAAAGGAAGTCTCCTCAAAAGCTGTACAATTTAACACAGGTGAACTAATATGAAAACAGTGAGGTTTTTCACTTGAAGATGTACAATTAACTATTTTTGTGCATGTTATATTCTCAGGGACTGCTACTATCAGGGTGTGCAAAGCAATTACATCAGGGGGTAGATCATAGGCAGTCAACCCCCAACTAGATATAGTACCATAGTTAAAGTTTTTATTCAATAGAAATTTGCTCAAGCCAGTGAAGTTTTGAATTGCTGCAGAAGGGGTACAAACAGGGATCAGACATGTAGAAAGCAAATTTTCCATGTCATACGATTCAGATAAGCAAAAGACTTCATTTTGTGTGCTGTTAGTTAGCTGCACCCATGGGTTTTGCTTCATTCGCTGCTCAAGTGAATGTTTGGGTGAGATGACAGCTGATACCCTAGACAAGTGACTCTGACTAAGCAAATTACTATTAGCTGATAGTACATAATAAACATCAGGAATAAATGCATCGAGCTCTTCAAGATAAACAGTTCCTTTTCCCATGACCTGAACAGGATGATTTGAAAAAGAGTAAAGCTCACGAAGTTCAGGTTCAGGCTCGTGCATCTCTGTATAAAGCTCTTTTCTGTAGGTAACATGTAATGCTGCTCCACTGTCCAAAGTCCAAAGAAGTCATCTGTCGTACTCTGGTTGGGGTTGTGGATCGTTGTATTGCTGCCGCATGTAACAATGTTTCAAAGAAGTTAGGGATAACCAAAGAAACAGGATTGGCGGAATCAGCGGGGAAAGAAGACCTCTGTTGAGACTGATCATCACAAGTTGAGATAAGTCTCAAAAAGGGGGAATAAAGAGGAAGTGTACTA
>JAKJMR010015693.1:0-23473 GCA_024449315.1 Daboia siamensis | reverse complement strand
AAGTTGAGATAAGTCTCAAAAAGGGGGAATAAAGAGGAAGTGTACTAAAGTAATTGTGTAAACAAACGTATTCATGTCCTTAGGGCAGACGCTGATCAAGGTAGCCATAATCCTGATAGTGTAACTGCACGTATTCCCCAGTGACTGTCTTAAAGAGGAATGTATTAAAGTCCTTGTTTAAGCAAACATAGTCTTGTCCTTAAGGCAGATGATGATTGGGATGCCATATCCTGTCTGTGAAACTACACGTACTTCATGTAATTTTGTTCTGTAAACTGTTGTCTGATAAGAATGTGCAGGATGTAACCATATAAGGAACAATGTATAACTAGGAATTAGAGGTGTATAAATATATCTATTCATGAGCCCTTCGGGGTTCAGACCTTTTGCTTTGTTTAAGCCTTCTGAACCTGCGCAATAAACCTTTCCTTTCCTGAAGAGCTGGCGCGACTCTCTTCTTTCTACAACAGACCCTCTTTGCTTTTAAACTGCCAGAGGCTGCTGGGAAAAGCTACAATACTGTGAGTTAAGGTGGGTGAGGAATGTAGCAGCTACGCCCTTGCTGAGTGGACTCTTTGCTTTTAAACTGCCAGAGGCTGCTGGGGAAAGCTACAATACTGTGAGTTAAGGTGGGTGAGGAGCGTAGCAGCTAGGCCCTTGCTGATTGGACCCTCTTTGCTTATCTGAGGGAACACCTGCTGCCAGCATCAAGCTCCCTTCGTCCTGTGCGCTCCCACAGGGAGGGCCTTCTCAGGGTGCCGCCGGCAAAAGATTGCCGGCGGGTAACACCCAGGGGGAGGGCCTTCTCTGTGAGTGCGCCTGCCCTTTGGAACCAGCTGCCCATAGAGCTCAGGACTGCCCCTGACCTTCGTTCATTCCGCCGGGACCTGAAGACCTGGCTCTTTGAGCTTTCCGGCCAGGACTGAGAATTTTAATTTTAATTTTATTGGGTTTTAATTGGAGTTTAACAGGGGTTTTATACTTTATTCAAGGACTAAATTTAATTATTTTAATTGTTCTTAACTTTTGTAATTTGTATTGTTATTTTAAATACCTTGTGAACTGCCCTGAGTCCTACGGGAGAAGGGCGGTATATAAGTCCAATAAACATAAACATAAACATAAACTGTGAGAGGCTGCTGGGAAAAGCTGCTGGGAAAGCTACAATACTGTGAGTTAAGCTGGGTGAGGAGCGTAGCAGCTAGGCTCTTGCTGATTGGACCCTCTTCACGAGAATCACATAACTAAAAATAAAAAGGTACATTCAGGGCAAGTGCATCTGAGATTCCTTTCATCTCAGTATGTCTGGCTTAGTTCAGTGCAACACTTGTTTTGCAGCTGTCTTTCGCAGCACTCTTTTCAAACTGGGAAAATGTCCTGTCTGTACACAAATCACTAGTCTACAAGGACAGATTATTTATCTAGGGTCTGTAATCTGTGCTCTTCAGGAAGAAATTAGGTGTTCAGCTCAGCCCTGAGATCCTGCAGGAGAAGGGCAGTGTGGACAACTGTAGGATCTGGCAGAGTGAGAGCTATGAACCATAAACCCAAAGCCTTCGCTGTGTCCCTGCATAACAGATACAGTGCCCTTTCTGACCTTAATAGGGTCATTAAGGAAACAGGTCAAGGTAATTGTGATAACTCAAATAAGCAGGGGACCATGGTCCGAGATGAACTTGTTTTTGACAGGGAGAAGTGTGAATCAGGTATTACACATCAGTCATGCAAGAAAAGAAACCTACCCAAAAAGAGAAGCCACCTTCTTGTTGGTGATTCAGTTATAAGGGATGTAAATTTAGGAAAGGATACAGATATTTCAAAAGAGGTCAGGTGTCTTCCAGGTGCTACTGCCAGTAGGGACAAGAAGCGTATTTTCAAAATAGTCAACAATGCCAGCAATGACTGTGATATGGATGCTATTGTACATCTTGGCACTAACGATCTGTCCCAAAAGGATGTACTCTCTGTGCAGAATGATTTCCAGAGCTTGAGACAGGAACTTAGCAGAATAGGCTGTAGGCTCACTTTTTCAGAGGTCTTACTAGTGTATAAGGAGCAAAATGGAAAAGGCCAGCGTATAGCAGAATTTAATATGTGGCTAAAGGAGTGGTGTAAAGGAGAAGGCTTTGGTTATATTAGTCACGATGTCTGTAGCTGGTCCAATGAAAAAAATGTGCAAAAGGGATGGTCTGCATCCATCCAAGAAAGGGACTGAGTTACTTGGCAATAAATTCACAGCTTTTCTGGAGGAACATTTAAACTAAACAATGGGGACAGTCAGTTAATTGATACAGAACATCACTGTCCCTGGCAATCTAAGAAAATAGGGGAAGTCAGGCACCACACAAGTTATGTAGCAAGTAAACACAGGGTCAGTCATAAAGGACTCAAATGTCTATACACCAATGCGCAGAGTATGAACAGTAAGCAGGGTGAACTAGAAATTCAGGTAAATGAGGGCAGATGTGACATTGTTGCCATTACGGAAACATGGTGGGATGAAACCTACAAATGGAACAAACAGCTAGAGGGATTTAAATTATTTAAAAGAAACAGATTAAACAAAAGAGGAGGTGGAATTGCTCTCTATATAAGAAATCACTTTATCTCTACAGAAATAGAGCACAACAATGATGAAAACGGTAAACTTGAATGCATTTGGGTCAATATAAAAGGTGAAAAAAATGACATTGCCATAGGTGTATACTATATGCCGCCCAACCAAACAAAGGAAATAGATGAACTTTTTGCTAGTCAGCTAACTAAGGTATGTAAGAAGCACATCACAATAGTAATGGGGGACTTTAATTACCCTGATATCAACTGGGAGACACACTCTGCACCAAGTGGAAGATCAAACAGATTCCTGTCAAACCTAGCAGACAACTTTCTCTCCCAAAAAGTAGAGAAGGGAACTAGGGGATTAGCCATATTGGATTTAATTCTCACAAACAGAGATGAAATGATAGAAAGTGTCGAAGCCACAGAAACCTTGGGGGGAAGTGATCATACAATATTGGAATTCAACATTCTGGAGGCACAAGCAATAGAGCACAGCCAAACTAGAGTCTTGGACTTTAAAAGAGCTAATTTCAATAAACTTAGAGAGACCATGGGAAGAATTCCATGGATGAGAATCCTAAAGGGGAAAACAACTCAAGAAGCTTGGGAAATTTTGAAAAGTGAGATAATAAAGGCCCAGTCTAGTACAATACCAACAAAGAAGAAAAATAACAGCTCTCAAAAGAAACCCGCATGGCTGCATAAAGAACTCTCTGATAAATTGAAAGATAAAAAGGACAAGTATAAGAATTGGAAAGAGGGGCACATAACTAAGTCAGAATATCAGCAAATAGCCTGTGCCTGCAAAGATGAAGTGAGGAAAGCTAAGGCTCAAAATGAACTAAGGCTTGCAACCAAAGTCAAAAATAACAAAAAATGCTTCTTTCAACATATAAAAAACAAGAAAAAAGTTAAGGAAATGATTGGTCCATTAGTGGGGGAAAGTGGCAAGAAGGTGACAAGCAATAGGGAGAAAGCAGAACTATTTAATTCATTTTTTGCATCTGTCTTTACACAAAGGGAAAAAACAGTCCAACCTACCCAGACCAGTGCCATAAAAAACAGAATAGAAATGCAAGTTAAGATAGGCAAGTAAATGGTAAGTGAGCACCTGTCCAGCCTAAGGTAAAGTAAAGGTAAAGTTTCCCCCGCACATGTGTGCTAGTCGTTTCCGACTCTAGGGGCCGGTGCTCATCTCCGTTTCAAAGCCAAAGAGCCAGTGCTTGTCCGAGGACTTCTCCGTGGTCATGTGGCCTGCATGACTAGACGCCAAAGGCGCACGGAACACTGTTACCTTCCCACCGTAGTGGTCCCTATTTTTCTACTTGCATTTTTACGTGCTTTCGAACTGCTAGGTTGGCAGAAGCTGGGACGAGTAACAGGCGCTCACTCTGCTACGCGGCACTCGGGATTCGACCCGCCAAACTGCCGACCTTCTGATCGACAAGCTCAGCGTCTTAACCCACTGTGCCACCGCGTCCCTGCCTAGATGAGTTCAAATCACCACGACCAGATGGATTACACCCCAAGGTTCTCAAGGAACTGGCAGACGTGATCTCAGAACCACTGAACTATATTTTTCAAAGATCCTGGAGCACTGGGGAACTACCAGAGGACTGGAAGAGAGCTGATGTAGTTCCCATCTTCAAAAAAGGGAAAAAAATAGATCCAGGAAACTACAGACCTATCAGCCTGACCTCAATACCTGGGAAGATTCTGGAAAAGATAATCAAACAACAAATCAGTGAACACCTTGATGCAAACAATGTCATCACTAAAAGTCAACACGGGTTTGTCAAAAACAGATCATGCCAGACAAATCTTATTACATTCTTTGACCAAGTGACAAAACTAGTGGACCAGAGGAATGCTGTAGATATAATTTACTTGGACTTCAGTAAGGCATTTGATAAAGTAGATCACAACCTACTACTTGATAAGATAGAAAAATGTGGGTTAGATAACATCACCACCAGATGGATTCGTAGCTGGCTGACAGGCCGTACTCAGCGTGAGGTCCTCAATGGAACCACATCTACATGGAAGAAAGTGTGTAGTGGGGTGCCCCAGGGCTCTGTTCTGGGCCCAGTGCTCTTCAATATCTTCATTAACGATTTGGATGCGGGGATAGATGGGGAACTCATCAAATTTTCAGACGACACCAAGCTGGCAGGAATAGCCAATCCTCCAGAAGATAGGCTTAAGATACAGAAGGATCTGGAGAGACTCGAACACTGGGCACTATCTAACAAAATGAAATTCAATGGTGAAAAAAGTAGGGTTCTACATTTAGGGAGGAAAAATCATATGCATAGGTATAGTATAGGTGGTACCTTGCTCAATAGTAGTAACTGTGAGAGGGATCTCGGAGTCTTAGTAGACAATCACTTCAATATGAGCCAGCAGTGTGCTGCAGCTGCCAAAAAAGCCAACACAGTGCTAGGCTGCATTAACAGAGGGATAGAATCAAGATCAAGTGAAGTACTAATACCACTTTACAATGCTTTGGTAAGGCCACACCTGGAATACTGCATCCAGGTTTGGTCACCAAGATTTAAAAAAGATGTCGAGACTCTAGAAAGGGTACAGAGAAGGGCAGCAAAGATGATTAGGGGGCTGGAGGCTAAAACATATAGGGAACGGTTGCTGGAATTGGGTATGTGTAGTTTAATGAAGAGAAGGGTAAGGGGTGACATGATAGCAGTGTTCCAATATCTCAGGGGCTACCACAAAGAAGAGGGAGTCACGCTATTCTTTAAAGCACCTGAAAGCAGGACAAGAAGCAACGGATGGAAACTAGTCAAAGAGAGACGCAACCTAGAACTAAGGAGAAACTTCTTGACAGTTAGAACAATTAACCAGTGGAACAACCTGCCTCCAGAGGTGGTGAATGCTCCAACACTGGAGGTTTTTAAGAAGAGACTGGACAGCCATTTGCCTGAAATGGTATAAGGTTTCCTGCCTGAGCAGGGGGTTGGACTAGATTATTATTATTTTTATTATTAATTGGATTTTTATACCGCCCTTCTCCCGAAGGACTCAGGGCGGTGTACAGGGCAATAAATACATAAAACAAGATACAAAAGTTAAAAAACAATTAAATAAATGCCCATTATTAAAACAATAGTTAAAATATATTAAAACCCCGTTAACCCATCAGACCAGGTCAGACTGCTCAAATAAATATGTTTTTAGATCGCGCTGGAAGGAGCGAAGGTCGGGGGCTGTCTGGAGCTCAACCGGCAAGCGGTTCCATAGGTCTGGCGCGCCCACAGAGAACGCTCTCCCCCTGGGGGCCACCAATCGACATTCTTTGATCGGGGGCACCCTGAGGAGGCCCTCTCTGTGGGAGCGCACTGGACGGAGGGAAGTTGACGCCGGCCGCAGGTTTTGCCGTAGGTAATCCAGACCCATGCCATGTAGGGCTTTGTAAATCATTACTAACACCTTGAATCTCACCCGGAGGACAACCGGCAGCCAATGCAGCTCGCGGAGCAAAGGTGTAACATGTGAGTATTGGGAAACCCCCAGCACAACTCGCGCGGCTGCATTCTGCACCAGTTGGAGCCTCCGAGTGGACTTCAAGGGCAGCCCCATGTAGAGAGCATTACAGTAGTCTAGACGAGAAGTCACGAGCGCATGAGTGACTGTACGCAAGGCATCCCCGTCCAGATAGGGTTGCAACTGGCGCACCAGGCGAACCTGGGCAAAGGCCCCCCTAGTCACAGCTCCAATATGCTCTTCAAAAGAGAGCTGTGAGTCTAGAAGGACCCCCAAGCTGCGCGCCCTATCTACGGGGGGCAATAACTCACCCCTAATAGCCAAAGATGGAACAATCGGAACTTCTCGGGATGCCGGCACGAACAGCCACTCAGTCTTTTCAGGGTTGAGTCAAAGCCTGTTCCTCCCCATCCAGACCCGGACCGCCTCCAGGCAGCGGGACATCACGTCGAGGGCATCACTGGGGTGGTTTGGGGTCGAAATAAAAAGTTGGGTATCATCAGTATGCTGATGATACCCAACTCCAAAACCACGAATGATCTCACCCAGCGGCTTCATATAGATGTTAAACAGGAGAGGCGAGAGAACCGATCCCTGAGGAACTCCACAAATGAGAGGTCTCAAGGTCGATCTCTGCCCCCCTGCCAACACCGACTGTGAACGTCCCAGAAGGTAGGAGGAGAACCACTGGAGAACTGTGCCTCCCACTCCCAACCCCCTGAGACGTCACAGTAGGATACCATGGTCGATGGTATCAAAAGCCGCTGAGAGGTCTAAAAGGACTAGGACAGAAGAGCAACCCCTGTCCCGAGCCCGCCAGAGATCATTCACCAGCGCGAAGAATGCCGTCTCCATGCTGTACCTGGGCCTGAAACCCGATTGGTACGGGTCTAGATAATCAGCTTCATCCAAGAACAAAGGGAGCTGTTGTGCCACCACGCTCTCAACAACCTTCGCCAGAAAGCGAAGGTTGGAGACGGGACGAAAGTTGTTTAATATTGCTGGGTCCAAGGCAGGCTTCTTGAGGAGGGGCCTCACCACCGCCTCCTTCAAGGCGGTGGGAAAGCTACCCTCACTCAAAGAGGCAGTAATTATTGCCTGGAGCCAGCCTCGTGTCCCATCCCAGGCCGCATAAGTCAGCCAGGAGGGGCACGGGTCCAACAAACGTGGTAGAGCTCAGCTTCCCCATGATCTTGTCCACTTCTTCAGGGGTCACAGGGTCGAACTCTTCCCAGATCAAATCAACAAGGCTGCCCGTATCCTCATCGTCAGACTCTGCCCAGTCGGAGTCCAGACCGGTCCGGATCCGAGCGATTTTGTCCGACAGAAATCTACTAAACTCCTCGGCTCGACCCTGCAAGGGTTCCTCCCTCACCTCCTGATTAAGGAGAGAGTAAGTTACTCTAAACAGGGCGGCCAGGCGATTATCTGCGGACGCGATGAGGGTGGTAAAGTGGTTGGACCTTGCCACCCTCATCGCCGTGAGATAAGTTTTCGTAAACGACCTTAGTCGTAACCGGTCAGATTCGGATCGGCTGGATCTCCAACAGCTCTCTAGGCCCCTGTCTCCGACGCTTCATCTCCCGGAGCTCCATGGAGAACCATGGAGCCCATTGGGATCTGCGCCGGGTCAAGGGCTGCATGGGTACAACTTGGTCGAGTGCCTCTGTGGCTGCCCTTTCCCAGGCTTCCACTAGGGCATCTACCGAGCTGTGAGCAAAGGTCCCTTCGAACTTTATTATTATTATTATTAAGCAAACCCTGCTGTAGCCGCATCTGCCACTGCATTGCCTTCTGAAAGCCATCCAGGAAATGGTTGATGACTTCTAATATGAGACACATGTAAATAATATCTTCGGCTAGCTAATAACTGCTGCAGTGTAAGAAAAAGAGAAAATAAATTGTCCTCCACACTGGGAGAAACATAAGCATGAGAAAGATTCTGAATAACATTAGCAACATACAAACTATCAGTAATTAAATTAAATGCTTGATCTTTAAACAATTGCAAAGTCAAAATTACTGCGGCTAACTCTGCCCTTTGCGCAGACTTCTGAGGAGGGGTAATTTTCGTTTTCCATTGGCCTTTTTCCTGCCAGGCTACAGCACCCCACTATTTACCTCCATCAGTAAATACTGTAAAAGCATCAGAAAGAAGCCACACTGAAATTAAGGAACGAAGAGAAAAATGCTTTTGTTGTAACAAAGATATTCTCAGGTCAATTGGAATGTGATATCGATACTTACCCACAAAATCTGCCAGCGCTAATTGTAATTCAGACGAAAAAGATAGACTATTTTCCCAGTCTTTCAAAGAATGAGGAACTACTATTACCACCAAGTCTAAGCCTAACATTTGCATACTGCGATGTGTTCTTCTAACAATAAGTTGAGCATATAAAGTGTTAATTGAACTGATTGTTTTTGGCTGAGAATTGTTCAAATGAATCCATTCTATAATAAACAATTTGTCATTGAAGTCTGAAACTTGGCATAAAATCCCAGTAGGCAATTTAATCTGTCCTAAATAGTCCGAATCAATTACTCCGGGAATTATGTGAAACCCTTTTTTCGCTGCTGAGGAACGAGGAAGGATTAAACCTACTGTTCCTTTAGGCAATGGTCCCCAAAGTTGAGTTGGCATACAAGTCACAACATCAGGAAAATCCAAATTAATATCTTGCTGATTAATCAAATCCTATACCTGCACTACCCTTGGTGGCTGTGGGAACGTTCTGAACAGACAATTTTTCACAAATATAACTTATAACTTTGTTCATTTTGGCAACAAGCAGCTTTACTTCCTGGGCTAGCTGCTAGCCCGCATTCCCGTTTCCTGAAGTCTTAACATTTCTACATTGGTTTGCCCAATGAAATCCCTTCTTGCATTTTTTTTTTATTACATTTATATCCCGCCCTTCTCCGAAGACTCAGGGCGGCTTACAAGCTTAGCAGTAGCCTTCATTCTATGTATATGCCTGCTTGTTAGGGCTTTCACACACACACCCAAGCGGCATTATTACAAAGTCAGCTTATTGCCCCCAACAATCTGGGTCCTCATTTTACCTACCTCGGAAGGATGGAAGGCTGAGTCAACCTTGAGCCTGGTGGGATGCGAACCTGCACTAATTGCAGGCAGCTGGTGTTACTTAAGGAGGCATCAGCCCACTGCTCCACCAAGGCTCTTTTGGACAAGGCTGCTTCGGGTGAACTCCAGATTTATTATTTCCCTGTCTACTTCCAACACTATTCCCTCCTCCTGGAGCTCGACATTGTGCCTTAAAATGACCAGGTTTCCCACAGTTGAAACAATTACCCGTTTGTTGACCAAATTTTCCTTTTTGCAAAGCGTTAGCTAAAGCACTCATATTCCACACCCCTGTTCCCACAGAGGAACATGCTTTTAACATATCTGCTATTCCATAAGTTGGTTGACTCACTATATTAGTTAGAGCTTTTTTACAGTCTGCGTTTGCAGCTTCATAAGCCAATTTCAACAAAAGTTCTTGAACTGCTTCTGCATTATCAATTTGTTTCTCAATAGCCTCTTTCAATTTATCAATGAATTCTGGATAAGGCTCAGTTGGCCCCTGTCGGACATTAGTAAAAGACTTAGTGGGTTTGCCTGACTGATGTACTTTTTTATACGCACTTATCACACAATGGCCAATTACAGGATAAGCGGCATCAGGAATTCCTCCTACTTGTTGTAGAACAGTGGCAAATCGACCAGAACCATAAAGTTGATCTGGAGTGTAAGCTCCTCCAGAGTTGTTTCCAGCTACAATGTTGTTGTTGTTAGCTGCGAAGTCGTGTCCGACCCATCGCGACCCTATGGACAACATTCCTCCAGGCCTACCTGTCCTCTACCATCTTCTGGAGTCCATCTAAGCTCACGCCTACTGCTTCAGTGACTCCATCCAGCCACCTCATTCTCTGTCGTCCCCTTCTTCTATTGCCCTCGATCTTTCCCAGCATTAGGCTCTTCTCCAGTGAGTCCTTCTTTCTCATTAGGTGGCCAAAGTATTTGAGTTTTAGCTTCAGGATCTGGCCTTCTATTGATCTCCTCTAGGACTGACTGGTTTGATCGCCTTGCAGTCCAAGGGACTCGCAGGAGTCTTCTCCAGCACCATAGTTCAAAGGCCTCAATTCTTTGGCGCTCAGCCTTTTTTATGGTCCAACTTTCACTGCCATACACTGCAACTGGGAAGACCATAGCCTTGACTATACGTACTTTTGTTGACAGGGTGATGTCTCTGCTTTTTAGTGTGCTGTCTAGATTTGCCATGGCTTTCCTCCCGAGGAGCAAGCGTCTTTTAATTTCTTGGCTACAGTCCCCATCTGCAGTGATCTTGGAGCCCAAGAAAATAAAATCTGTCACTACCTCCATTTCTTCCCCATCTATTTGCCAGGAATTGAGAGGGCCAGATGCCATGATCTTGGTTTTCTTAATGTTTAGTTTCAACCCAACTTTTGCACTCTCCTTCTTTACCCGCAACAAGAGGCTCTTTAGTTCTTCTTCACTTTCTGCCATTAGAGTGGTATCATCTGTGTATCTAAGGTTGTTGATGTTTCTTCCGGCAATCTTAATTCCAACTTTTGATTCATCTAGCCCTGCCTTTCTCATGATGTGCTCTGCATATAAGTTAGATAGGCAGGGCGACAGTATACAGCCTTGCCGGACTCCTTTCCCAATTTTGAACCAATCAGTGGTTCCGTGTCCAGTTCTCACTGTTGCTTCTTGACCCACATATAGGTTTCTCAAGAGACAAATAAGATGGTCTGGTACTCCCATCTCTTTAAGAACTTGCCACAGTTTGTTATGATCCACACAATCAAAGGCTTTAGCATAGTCAATGAAGCAGAAGTAGATGTTTTTCTGGAGCTCCCTAGCTTTCTCCATGATCCAGCGTATGTTGGCAATTTGATCTCTAGTTCCTCTGCCTCTTTGAAATCCTGCCTGTACTTCTGGTAGTTCTCGATCCACATACTGCTGAAGTCTAGCTTGTAGGATTTTAAGCATGACTTTACTAGCATGAGAAATGAGTGCAATGATGCGATAGTTCGAACATTCTTTGGCACTGCCTTTCTTTGGAATTGGAATGTAAACTGATCTTTTCCAATCCTGTGGCCACTGTTGAGTTTTCCAAATTTGCTGGCAAATTGAGTGTAGCATTTTTACTGCATTGTCTTTTAAGATTTTGTATCCCAGTATTGCTTTTCCTACTCTTTTATTGACTATGAAGGCTACTCCATTTCTTCTGAGGGATTCTTGCCCGCAGTAGTATACCTGATGGTCATCTGAATTAAATTCACCCATTCCTGTCCATTTTAGTTCGCTGATACCTAAGATGTCGATGTTCAGTCTTGTCATCTCTTGTCTGACCACGTCCAGCTTTCCTTTTTTTTTTAATTGAAAAGTTTTTCAATACATTTTATCTTTAACAAAACATCCCCTCCCCACCCCCTCCCTCCCTTCCCAACCCAACCCCACCCTCCCACCCTCCCCTTCCCCCCTCCCCCCTCCCCGACTTCCCAGAGCTAAATACAAGGTATAAAAGTAAAAAACAATCATAAACTACCATATGCTAATAACAATAAACTATTAGGTCTACCGCACTTTAGCTCTTATAAAAAGACTACAAGCAATATAAATATCCCATCAATACTTATTCAAATGCTAAACGGAACTTTTTAGTCCCATATTTATTCTGGATGTAATCAATCCATTTTTTCCACTCCACAATATATTGTTGTTGCGAATGGTCTTTCAAATACGCTGAAATCTTTGCCATTTCCGCCAGGTCAGAAACTTTTAAAGTCCATTCCTCTATAGTCGGCAGTTCTTCCTTCTTCCAGTATTGCCCTATCAAAAGTCTTGCTGCCGTAATTAAGTTCAACATCAGCTTAATGTCCATAACAGTAGTATCAGTAATAATGCCCAGTAAAAACAATTGCGGACAAAACTTTATCCTTTTCTTAAATATCTTCTGCATATTCCACCAGATTTTAATCCAAAATGCTTTAACCTTTTTACAGGTCCACCATATGTGAAAATACGTTGCGTCTTCACCACCACACCTCCAACATTTAGGCTGATAATTCGGATACATACTTGCTAACTTTTTGGGATCTAAATGCCACCTATAAAACATTTTATAAAAGTTCTCTCTTAAATTTTGAGCTTGTGTAAATTTTACATTTCTCACCCAAATCTTTTCCATTGTAATAACTTCCTGAATATTCTGAGCCCATTTTATCATACAATATTTAACAGTTTCTGTTTCTGAATCGATTTCTATCAGTGCAAGATATATCCGTTTAATATGTGCTGGACCCTGATTTCTAATTTGCTTTACCAGATTTTCATCATTTATTGAAAAACCAGTTTTCTGATCTTCTTTCCACCTGGCCTGTAATTGCCCATACTGAAACCAGGTTTGAACAATCTATCTTATAATTTAACTTATGTCTATGCTTTTTCCAAACTCTCAACAAAGCATGTCTTAAAATATGCACCTTAAACACATTATCTACCTTCTTATCATACAATAAGTATGCATGCCAACCAAATAACAAATCATGACCTTCAAGATTTAATAATCTCCCTTGTGTTAAGTTAATCCAATCGCTTATCGCTGATAATGCAGCAGCTTCATAATATAATTTAAAATTGGGCATTTTAAGACCACCTCTTTCACGCATATCCTGCATAATCTTAAATTTAACCCGTGGCCTTTTCCCTGCCCAGACAAATTTATTAATACCCTTTTGCCATTCCTCCAAGTTTGAATCCTTTTGAAGAATGGGTATCATTTGAAACAAAAATAAAAATTTTGGCAAAACATTCATTTTCACTGCTGCAATTCTTCCCAATAAAGATAATTGTAATTTTTTCCAACTGTCCAATTCTTTTTGAACTTTGCTCCATAGCTTTTCATAGTTATTTTTATATAACTTTACATTTGAGGGTGTCAGATATACCCCCAGATATTTAACCCTTTCAACAATTTCAAATCCAGTTAACCTTTCTAACGCTGCCTTTTGTAATACTGTCATATTTTTAGACAACATTTTAGTTTTTTGTATATTGACCTTAAATCCAGAAACTTTCCCATATTGCATTATTAACTCCATCAATTCCACAACAGAATTTTCTGGCTGTATCACCGTAACAACCAGATCGTCTGCAAACGCCCTCAGTCTATAATCCTGATCTCTTATTTGAATTCCCTTAATTTTTTCCGAATTCCGTATTTTAATCAATAATATCTCCAGTGTTAAAACAAATAATAAAGGTGATAACGGACACCCCTGCCTTGTGCCCTTTTCAATATTGCAAACTTCAGTCAAACTATTATTTACTATTATTCGGGCTGTTTGCTTTTGATATAATGCCCTAATTGGTTGTATAAATTTATCCCCAAAATTCATTTTATCTAATACTTTCATCAAGAATTGCCAATCCAGTTGATCAAAAGCTTTTTCAGCATCCAAAAAAATCAGTGCTGCAGGGATCTGGTTGTTTCTTTCCAAAAATTCCAACAAGTCAACTATATGCCTCACATTATTTTTCATTTGTCTACCACTTATAAACCCAGTTTGATCACCATGAATTACCTGTTGCAATACCCTCATCAGTCTGTTAGCTAAAACCTTAGCAAATGTCTTGTAGTCCGTATTCAAAAGTGATATTGGTCTATAGTTTCTTGCTTGAGTAACATCCTGATCTTCCTTCGGAATCAAAGAAATAAAAGCAGTTTTCCAAGACGGAGGCACCCCTCCTCCCCTTTGAATTGTCTGAAACAATTCCCTTAATGGCTTTATCATCTCAAACTGTAAGTTTTTATAGTACACAGCAGTCAAACCATCCGTACCTGGTGCTTTACCCACTTTCAATTGTTTGATTGCTAAAAAAATTTCTTCCTCGGTTATCAGTTGATTCATCTCTTCCTTTTGTTCTTGCGTAAGAACCGGAATACTGACGTTCCTCAAATATGCATCAATGTCTGCTTCATTAATCTTATCTCTAACATATAATTTAGAATAGAAATCAACAAAAGTTTCCTTAATAAGATCCTGTTGATACACAACCTTACCCTTATATTCTATTTTATCTATATTAGAAGCCCTTTGCTTCTTCCTTAACAAATAAGCTAACCATCTACCTGGTTTATTGGCATTACAAAAAGTATTATGTTTGACAAACCATAGATTAGTTGCCACCTGATCAGCCATCAACTTATCAAATTGTCCCCTTAATAAATTAATAACCTCTTTAATCTTCACATCCGATGGATTCAAAATTAAGGCCTTTTCTTTTTCCCTAATCTCATTCTCTATTTCTTTCCTCCTAAATTCCAAATTACGTCTATATTTATTATTCAAATATATTAACACACCTCTCATGTACGCCTTACTAGCATCCCAAACCATATCCATAGAAGTACCCTTATACATATTAATTTCAAAAAAAACCCTTCATCTGTTTTTTACATTCTTCCACATTTTCCTGATTTCTAAACAGATTCTCATTTAAACGCCAGGAACGCCTATCTCTGTTGTCCTTATCAATCTCTAACCAAACTGGACTATGATCAGACATAGTTCTTGGACAAATCTTTATCTTCTTAATCCTAGAAAAAAAGTCATTAGTGATTAATATAAAATCAATCCTAGAAAAAGATTGATGTCTATCAGAAAAAAAGGTATAATCCTTCTCTTGTAAATTTCTTTCTCTCCAAATATCACGCAGCTCCAAATCATCCATCATCTCAAAAAAAGACTTAAGCAATTTAGCATGACTTGGAGTACTTCTAAAAGAGCCACTCTTGTCCATTTGTACATTCAAAACAGCATTCCAGTCTCCCATAAAAATAAAAGATTTATAATCCAATTGAGTAATCTTGCTGTGTAATAAACTATAAAAGTCAGCTTGTTGTTGATTAGGAGCGTATAACCCAACCAAAAGCGTTTTTTTGCCTTCTATTAACAAATCAACTATAATGTATCTTCCTTGTTTATCTGCTTCAATCAACTCCGCTGTAATTGTATTCTTAACATAAATAACCACTCCATTTTTCTTATTCATTGCAGAAGCAATAAATTGTGTGCCCAATCTTGAATTTAGTAAATACTTTTGGTCCATAACTCTAATATGGGTTTCTTGTAAGCAAATAACATCAGTCTTAAATTGTTTTAAATATTGAAAAATTTTCTTTCTCTTCTGTGGTGAATTTAAACCATTGACATTCCAAGTTAAAAGCTTAGTCGCCATCTTTAGCGACCCGAAGCTTTTGGAGCGCGTCTTCCAGGATCCCCTTAACATTCTTAGGCCACGCCCCTCCCACAGCTTCGCTATAGGTACGCTTTGGTGGTTCCATAACTTTCTGCTGGTCCTGTTCTTGCTCACGTCTCATTCGTCTCAAAGCAGCACGCGTAATCCTCTGGTCTCTTGGTTCTTCCAATACTGCTGAAATTTGATCCACTCCTGTAGCTTTCTCATCTGTCTGTGTTGTTTCTTCAGCACCTTGAGGCTTTCCCTCACCATTCTTTTTTGTAGATTCCAAAAGTGGTATGGGGGTTGCTTTTAAAACATTACTATAAAAATCACGTGCTTGCATCACTGTAACCAAACAATGTCTCGTGTCTTCATGCATCACCACCATACCCACTGGGATCTCCTATCTGAACTTGATATCATGTCACTTGAGTTCTTGTGCCAAAAAAGCAAACTCCTTTCTTCTCCTTAAAATTTTTGGAGGGATCTCTTTTAAAACCAGAACTTCTTGCTCTGCAATTACGAGCTTAGTATTGTAAGAAACTTGAATAACTTCATTCCTGATTGCTCTCTTTGTAAAATAAACAACCACATCTCTAGGTAATTTCCTTTGTCTTGCAATCCACAAATTGACACGAAAGATTTTATCTATATCTCCTGCAATTCCATCTGCTGGCCTTCCCAGCACCTCTTCCAGAGCCTCAGAGACTATTTTCTTCAAATCTTCTTTAGGGTTCTCTTTCAGGCCTCTGATTCTCACAGCAAACTCCATTTCGTGGTACTGCACCAATGTCAAATCACTATCAATTTTATCCACCACATTCTCAGTCTCTAATATCTTTGCATCTAATTTAATATTATTTTGGCTGAGATCTTCCACTCTTTCATCCAAGTGTTCAATACATATTGCCATGCCTTGAAATGCATTTCTGTTAACTTCTCGTCCAGCTTTTCATCCATAACTTCAACTAGTTTTTCTGTTAACTTCTCATCCAGCTTTTCATCCATAACTTCAGCTAGTTTTTCTGTTAACTTCTCATCCAGTTTTTCATCTATAATCGCAGCTATTTGCTGTGAATGCTTTTCCAAAGCATCTTGCAAAACTTTAACTGTCAGAGCAGGCGAAGGTGTAGGTGCAGGGGGCACTAAAGCTTGCAACGAAGACTGCTGCAGGGGGGAAGCCCCAGCACTTCTAGTAAGTTTGGAAGATTTCGCCGCCATTTTCCCCCACTGTTACTTACTATGCACTTTCACTTTCAAAGTCTTCAAAGTAAATTGAGCCAAAGATCAAAAGTCCACTTTCACCTTATTCTCCTGCATCGCTCTGCCTGCTTTCTTGTTTTCCAAAATCCTTTCCTGTAAGCAGGGATGGTTGAGAACGCCTTGTTCTGCTCCTGAAAGCACGGAGCAGAAATGCTGCGCAGCCCAGAGGAAACCCAGGCTTCGGGGGGGCTCAATCCTTCAGCCGCCAGAACTTTAAGCTCTGGCAGCCCTGGAGAGCTCTACCCCTACCTGGGTACTCACCCCCTCCTCTTCTCCCGAGTAGGGGGCTTCTGAACCGCCAAAACAGCTGATCGGCGCTGTTTTCGGCGGTTCTACAAAGCCGCGGAGCGGACAGCCCGAAAACAGCTGTCTTCAGCGGCGCCTTGCCACCCGGAAGCCCAGCTTTCCTTGATTCATGGATCTTACATTCCAGGTTCCTATGGAGAAAAAATCTTTACAGCATCGGACTTTCCTTTCACCACCAGACACATCCACAGCTGAGCGTCCTTTCAGCTTTGGCCCAGTCGCTTCATTCTTTCTGGCGCTACTAGTACTAGCCCTCTGCTCTTCCCCAGTAGCATATTGGACGCCTTCCGACCTGAGGGGCTCATCTTCCAGCGTCATATCGTTTTGCCTCTTGGTACTGTCCATAGGGTTTTCATGGCAAAGATACTGGAGTGGGTTGCCATTTCCTTCTCCAGTGGATCACGTTTTGTCAGAACTCTCGGCTATGACCTGTCCGTCTTGGGTGGCCCTGCACGGCATAGCTCATAGCTTCATTGAATTATGCAAGCCCCTTCGCCACGACAAGGCAGTAATCCATGAAGGGGCCAGCTACAATAGCGTTACCCTGATATTCAGAATCCCAAACTACATACTGTGCCGGTGTTAAAAGCATTCTCCACAAATCCTTCCAATCTTGTGGTACCATATTATATCCTGTAGATATCCCTTCTATGGTTCCTTGTACAAAGGAGGAATGCAATCCTGTCTCAGTTATACTTTTCCTAATTTCTCTCAAAATAGAAAAAGGCAACGGCTGCCAACAATATTGCCTATTTCCTTGACCATCTATATCCACCGTTACGGGAAAAGCCTCCAAACCTTCTACCAATTCCTCCGGTGACAATAACCCTTTCCTTTGAGCTTCATCAAATCCTGCTCTAACTACCCCAACTGCCCCTTGACACTTTAAAATTTTTGTACTTGCTTCATCAACTTTTTTGGAACCCTCCAAATTGTTAATTTCAGGTAATGATGTATACAACTTGGATATCAACTTAATCTGCCTTGGTGGAGCAGTGGGCTAATGCCTCCTTAAGTAACACCAGCTGCCTGCAATTAATGCAGGTTCGCATCCCACCAGGCTCAAGGTTGACTCAGCCTTCCATCCTTCCGAGGTAGGTAAAATGAGGACCCAGATTGTTGGGGGCAATTAAGCTGACTTTGTAATAATGCCGCTTGGGTGTGTGTGTGAAAGCCCTAATAAGCAGGCATATACATAGAATGAAGGCTACTGCTAAGCTTGTAAGCCGCCCTGAGTCTTCAGAGAAGGGCAGGATATAAATGGAATTAAAATAAAAAAATAAAAAATAAAATAAATCTCCTCCGGAGCCCTTGGGGTTACTAAACGAGGCATCGGAGTCAACACATAAGGTAGCGGGGCGGACAGTTCTGGTGAAAGGAACAAAGGATTAGAATGTGCTATTAAAGCTTCCAAATTTTTTCCCAAAGAAGTAAATGATTAATTGAGGCTCTTGGTTCCTCATGTAAAATCTTCCCTATCCTTTTCCAATCCTGAACTTCTAAAGTACCTTGTTCAGGATACCAGGGACATTGAACTGTAATAACTCTGAGTAAGTTTTCTATGTCTCCTAAACCTACTTGACATGAAGCAGGAAACGTATTCTTTAAGATCTGGCGTAACTTCATCACATGGAGTTTTTGTGACGCTGAAAAATCATTCCCCATACTTACGAATATTCGGTCTCGTCCTGCAAGATCCGATGAAGTGCACTGTGCCTATGCCAGGCGTAAGTCTGAGGGTCTCAAAGAATCACGTCGGGGTCACCACATGTGGTGGTCTCTCATGAAAATAAGACAGAGTCTTTCCTGCCTCGGGATGAGAGCCCAGAGCAATGTCCAAAGCTCCCTTTTATTTACAAGGAAATTCACTCATTGGATTGAGCTCGTATACAACAAAAAATCCTACTTTCCCATTGGCTCTGAACCTGCATGATATTCCCCTGGCTTGGTTATGTCAGCTACATTTTGATAGCTAACAATTAACTGATTGACCTTGTGCTGAACAGGTGGTTTCTTTATGGCTCATCTTCAGGAGACTGAAAAACAATTGTTTCAGCTGCGCTTATTCTAATGGCTGCAGCCTGCAATAATTTCCCTACACTCTGTCCATTTGTAATCTACAAAAGAAGGTAGAGTGATAATTGCAGCTCAAGGAAATAAAAGTTACTTTCCAGGCAATAAAGGTTTACGATCTAGGCAGTAAGTATTAAAATCTTCCGGTGATAGTTTAACAACTTTATAAAATGATCACTCAGCTTTCTCACGAACATTCAGTATATATAAAAAATTGTATTCAGTTCATTCATGAATATTTAGTTAATAAAGTCTGTAATCCTTATAAATATGCAGAGAGAGAAAAAAAAAACACCTTGCAAACAGATCCGTACTTAATTCATGGGGGAGGGGGAGAACACTCATGCAAACAGATCTATATCTAATTCATTTTGCAATTATGTCTGTGTAAGTATGCACTATTAATGGTAAAAAGAACAATACAGTCAATATTGAAAAACAGTACAGTCTATATAGAGAAAATTATCTGAATGCTAAGATGCTGCACTGAGCTTTGTCCCTTCTCTCCAGCATAACTCTTGTCATGGCTGATTCGCCAAGCAACCCTGCTCACAACCAGACAACAGAGACAGGGAGGGGGAGGGAAAGTATTGTAATGCAAGGGAGGGTTGGGAGGGAATTGAGGAATTCAAGTGAGCCTATACGGCCTAGTACAGTCCCAATACCCCAAGGTCAAATACTAGGAAAACTCCAAGTTGCTCAGAATGTTTTCAAAACAAAATGAATACAACTGATTGGTGGACAATGAACCATGGGGTGGTCCAGGGGAAAAGTGAGTTTTTACCTATGCTGGTTTTTGCATGAAAACTTTAGAACTGGCTTTGTTACTTCTGTGCCTATGTGGAATTATCAGGAAAGTTATTCTCTTGGTAAAAAAAATGTCCCAGGAGTTTCTTTTGCTGCATTTACCAATGGGACGGCTGACATTAAGACAGTTCTCACAATAGTAACCTGCCTGGATCCCACCAGGAGGTCAAAAACCCCCAGGTGTCAACAGCAGACAAAGGTTCAGAGGAGAAGAAGAGAGGTCTCAGCTTGGGAAGCTCCAGCACACCACCACAAGCCAGAGCAGGGATACAGCCAGCTGGCACGTGCCTGAAACTAAAGGCCAAGAGGTCCGAGCAACAACCTGCAGCCACGAGAGAGAGGGTGAAGGATGCTCCATATCAGGGACTGAAGACCCACTGGGCAATGAATGTGGGCAAGTTAGCAGAGGCCGAAGACCCCCTCATCCCTCCAGGGATCAACGTGGTCCACGGAGGCAAGTGGAAAGCAAGACGACTGGCCGAATGGGACAACCCTGCTTAGTAGAAGCTCCCAATTGCTGCTCACAGCCCATCCATGGAGCAATTAAGGGAGAAGTTTGGGGAATGGAGATTCGTGCAATTGCAATGCTGGGAACCACAGCCGTGGTAACTGGGTTAAGTGGTGTGAAGCCACTGGTGACTCTGGCTACCCCCTCTCTTCCCCTTCTACAACTAGCAATGCCAGCACCTATGGCTGTGGTTGAAACCCTGATGCAGGTAGTGTATTCCATGAATACAGATGCAAAGAAGGAATTAAGCATTTCCACATTCTGTTTGCTGCCTGTCACCTTCTTGCCATCTTCTCCCATTAGTGAACCAATCATTTCCTTGACTTTCTTCTTGTTTCTTACATAGTGAAAGAAACTTTATTTTTGGCATTTGTCTTAATTCATTCTGAGTCTTAGCTTTCCTGATTCCATCCTTGCAGCTTCGGGGTATTTACTGGTATTCTGTCCTAGCTATGTGTCCCTTTTTCCATTTTTTATAGTTGTCCTTTTTGTCCCTCAGTTTGTCAGAGACCTCTTTATGCAACCATGTGTCCTGTCCCAGTTCATGCAATTAACCCTTGAGAGGAATTTAGTATGTTTATTTCACAACTAAACCATTTAAAGCATTCCCCAAGAACCCTCAGTCGGTTTCCCTGCAATCCTGGGGGCTCAAAGCAGTGACTTCTGTGACTGGACTCCTTCCCAGCCAAGGACTGGGGCTCACCAGTGGAGGTTGGCTAAGAGCAGCAGTCCAACACCAGAGACACAGGCAACAAGGGGGCAAATGGCGAGCACCCAAATAGTAAGGCTTGAGCACAAAACGAAGTAAGGCCCAAGCACATGACCAACATATTCAAGAGGCTGTCAATAATTCAACTTGACTAGTCCAGAGTTACAATGGGGCAAGAACTGGTCTCGTTAGGAAAGTCCAACTCATGCACAAAGTCCAGGAGCAAGGTTGAGGTAATGAAGCCCTCCTCGAACATGAATCAAGGCACGGGAATGAAGCAAGGAGGCAGAGACATCACACTGAAGAAAAACAGTTGTCTCTGACAACCAACCACCCCACTCTATTCCCTTAAATAACTCCCCACCCAGTGCTTCTCATTAGGACTGAGGCTGCTTTCTTGCGAGTAGCCAAGCCACCCTCTGCTGTGCCTTGGGGCGCTCCACTCTCCTTGTCCATGGATCGGGCAGGGATAGCAGCTGTTCCTCATCAGAACTGACCCACTGCCACTTTGCCTCCCTGCCCTCTCCCTCTTCTGCTTCCATGGGTGGCTGCTCTTTGGACGATCACTCATCCCACCTCCTGAAGTTCCTGGGACTGCATTCCTTTCCATCACAATTCTGATGGCCCTGGCTCCAGATCGGCCTCCTCATTGGAGCCAGCCTCCAGCAGGACCATAACACCATGCTGGTTTCATCTGAGGTCTCTCTTTTTTTTCTTTCTGTGTGGTATTGTGTTTGGGTTTTATTGTCACGGAACAATTAACAGTCCGACCAGAGGTGGATGGACCGTGGTTCATTTGCATGGTCAATATCAAAGAAAAGAAATCCAAAACATGTTCTATAGTAAAACTTTTAATGAGAAAACAAAAGACCTAGACTGACTACATTCTTTCATGAGGCAGAAGGAGAAAGTAAAACAGAAACTGTGAGAACTTTTTCTAGGCCTGCGCACAAAACAGTTTAAAACCAAAACATTGGCTGGACATAGCTGAAGTCACTATGGTTGCAAGATAAGATAATACACAGTGCAGAGCAGAAAAAGATGTACAATTAGAAATGAGCGAAGCTGGCAAAACTAAAAAAAACATGCAGTGACATCCCCTTCTTTTGTCAGCGAAGCAGAAAATCAGATAAGGCACATCTTCTTGTGCAGATACTCGTGTTGGGCTGTAGGAAGTGGTTTGTTCAGCATATCAGCAATTTGGTCATGTGTAGGCACATACTGCAATTTGACAAAACCTTGTTTAACTGCTTGTCTTATATTTTGGTAATGGATGTCAGTGTGTCTAGACCTGGAACCTGTAAAGCGATTCTCAGATATATAGACCACAGATTCGTTGTCCTCCATCACAGTGATTGGTTCAATTGGAGGTGTCCAGATATCTGTGACTAAGGCATCAAACCACGTTAGAGAATTACATGCATCCGAAACACAAGCATACTCAGCTTCTGTAGAAGAACAAGAAACAAAATTCTGTTTACGCACATGCCAGTAAACAGGACATCCATTCAAAAATATCATATAACCTGGAGACTTCCGGGTGGCAAGGCGCCGCCGCCGACAGCTGCTTTTAGCTTGTCAGCTTCGCGGCTTTGTAGAACCGCCGAAAACAGCGCCGATCAGCTGTTTCGGAGGTTCGAAAGCCCCCTCCTCGGGAGAAGAGGAGGGGGTGAGTTTCCAAGTAGGGGAAGGGCTCTCTGGGGCCGTCAGGGCTTAAGGCTCTGGCGGCTGGAAGATTGAGCCCCCCCGAAGCTTGGATTTCTCCGGGCTGCGCAGCGTGTCTGCTCCGTTTTTCCTGGAGCAGAACAAGGCGAACGCAACCATCCCTGCCTACAATAATGGACTTTGGAAGATAATGGAAGCAGGCAGAGCGATGCAAGAGAACAAGGAGTAAGTGAACTTTTGAACTTTGGCTCAATCTACATTGAAGACTTAGAAAGTGAAAGTGCGTAGTTGCAAAAGGGGGAAAAAATGGCGGCTAAATCTTCTTCTAAACTTCTTAAAACTGCGGGGGCTTCCCCCCTGCCGCAATCTTCAGCGCAAGTGCTAGCACCTCCTGCACCTCTACCTTCGCCTGTCTTAACAGTTAAAGTTTTGGAAGATGCTTTGGAAAAACATTCACAGCATTTGGCTGAGATGATAGATGAGAAGATGGATGAGAAGCTGACAGAAAAATTTACAGTAATGAGGGAGGACATCTTGCTTGCATTTCAAGGCATGGCGATATGTATTGAACGCCTTGACGAAAGAGTGGAGGATCTCACTCAAAATAATACTAAACTGGATGCAAAGATACTAGAGACTGAGAATGTGGTGGATAAAATTGATTACGACTTGACATTGGTACAATATCATGAAATGGAGTTTGCTGTGAGGATAAGGGGTCTTAAGGAGAATTTAAAGGAAGATTTGAAAAAATTAGTTTCTGTTGCTCTCGAAGACGTGCTGGGAAGGCCAGCTGAAG